>OY979769.1:19544054-19549054 GCA_963855975.1 Andrena chrysosceles | reverse complement strand
GCCTTAAAGGCTCTAGAGGAGGCCTTCTCTCGCACTGAACGTCAATCCAAAACTGGACCTACACAATCCAATAAAGCAGGGAAATTACCGATTGCAGGAACATCTTCCAGAATAAAGGCCCATGTGACGACGAAGAAAGAAACAAGACAGAATCGTTGTTCTTTGTGTTGTCGCAATCATTTTATTTTACATTGCACAGGTTATCAGGAGCGCAGCCCTCAAGAGAGGAAACGGATGGTGATGCAGCACAATCTATGCATAAATTGTCTCGGCCCGCATTTTGTGCGTGACTGTAAGTCACCTAAGGTATGTCAAAGATGCAATGAAAGGCATCACTCGTCAATTCATGATGCTATAATAGAGACAAATGCAACACCAAAGGTTAAACCAGACACAGGAGCAGAGAGCGATGCTCGACAAGTCAATACTGTTTTTACCAATGTTGTAGCATGCAAATCAGTTGAGCGTTCACACGTATTACAAACGTCACCGCCGAATCGCATTCTTGCCACCGCTCTGGTACGAGCATGCGCCGCCTCTGGTGACTATGTGACACTAAGGGCGCTGGTGGACCCTTGCTCCGAAGTGTCGTTCATCTCAGAACGTGCAATGCAAACACTGCGTTTATCATGTAAAGCTGCTTACGTGCCAATCGATGGAATTGGAGCCAAAACTTTGAGCCGCTCTCGAAGTGTGACAACAGTGGTGATAACACCGTATTTTGAATCTGACTATTGTTTGCAGGTTCATGCCTTCATATTGCCAAAGGTGACTGCATATATGCCCCAAGGACGCAACGTGACCAGTTGGAACCACTTGGCGGGCCTGCAGCTGGCAGATCCATATCTCAGTTCTACAGAGGCAATAGATTTATTGTTAGGGGCAGACATTTTCCCCCTCATCATACGCGAAGGGTTGTGCCGTGGTACACTAGGTGCACCAGTTGCTCAGAAAACTGCCTTGGGTTGGATCCTTACTGGACCAGAAGAAAGTTCACCTTCTATTAACAGCAGAGTTGCCACACTTCATTGCAATACTGACCTATCACTTTGTGACATCTTACAGCGTTTTTGGAAACAAGAAGAGATTGTTACCGCTACGTCTCTTCTAACTGAAGAGGAACAACAATGTGAAAAACACTTTTCACAAACTTGTTCTCGGAGCAAGGAAGGAAAGTACATTGTGCGGTTACCAACAAAGTCATGCGTGTCTGATCTGGGTGATTCATATGAAACGGCCCTCAAGATGTTATTATTATTATTATTATTATTATTAATAAACGGGGGAACCCTTTAGAAAACAAAGATTAATTACAATATAGCACAAAAGAAACAGAGAAAATAGTAACAAATAGAAACGGATATAAAATAAACTATAACAGAAAAGTAACGAAAAACATAACAGTCTACACAACAACTCATTACTAAAAGTGTATACTAAGGAAATGGTATACACCTAAGCAGCTGAGTTCTAAACGCAGCGAGGGAGGTTAGGAATAAATCAATGTCCATAGGGCATTGGTTTAACATAGACATAGCGCGATTCACGGGATCATTAGAATAGTACCGATATTCCGGGACACCCGATACAAAAAGGGGTCTCGGACGCAATGACCGTTGCGGAGCGTTAAAACAAATCCGTGATACAAGTTCCTGACAGTTAATTTGTCCATGGAAGACTTTGTAGAGGAACAGTAAGTCCGAAATGACACGGCGATCGCAAAGCGTAGATATCCTCGTTTTTAGCAAGGGAGGACCATAATCATGGTCATTGAACCTCATAGGGCTACCTGAAGCTCTCATAGCAAGCCTTAGAAACTTGTGCTGGACTGATTCAATCAAGCCGATATATTGTTTATGCCTAGGGTTCCATATAACCGACGCATATTCTACCTGAGGCCTTACCAATGCAACATAAAGCAACTTAATTGTCCTGATCTGCTTAAAGTGTTTTCCGAAACGGGCGATAAGCCCAAGGGTTTTCATCGCCTTACACGTTATCTTGCGATAGTGGTTACGGAAATCCAGACCAGCCGTAAATGTAACGCCAAGATCCAAGACTTCCGCTACCTCAGACAATGTGGTGTCGCACAATAAATACTTAGAAGGAATGCCACAGACAGCCCTATGAGATCTTAGTAGTACACATTTCGCTGTATTTAGCCGCATCATATTGACGGAGCACCACCGCTCAAACCTCGTGAGATCGGCCTGCAACAGATTCACGTCGGAAGCTCCATTTATAGTGCGAAAAATCTTTAGATCATCTGCATACATAAGGAATCTACTATGCTGGAAAACCTCACCAAGATCATTGATAAATAGAAGGAACAGGAGAGGACCAAGGTGCGATCCTTGAGGGACACCCGAGGTCACTTTGATCGGGTCGGAATACCTTTCCCGCACCTTGATTACCTGCTCCCGTCCTTCGAGGTAGCTAACAATCCAGGCAAGGAGCGAACCGTTGATCCCGATTGCAGCCAGTTTTAAATGCAGGATACGGTGATCCACCGAGTCAAAGGCTTTACGGAAATCGGTATACACAGTGTCGACTTGACTACCCGCATCAAGCGCGGCCGAGGTGAAGCAGTGGTACACCGCCAAGTTAGATACCGTCGATCGACCAGGAACAAATCCATGTTGTTCATCGCAAATGACGTTGGAGAGACAGGGAGTTAAATACTCCGTAATTAGTTCCTCAAAAATCTTAGGCATAACTGACAATTTGCATATAGGTCGATAGTTTCTAACGTCTGAGCGGTCGCCTGCCTTGAATACCGGGGTAACCAATGTGGACTTCCACACGTCCGGGAAAGTCCCCAAGGCCAAAGAGGAGTTGAAAATATGCCATAGGGGCCTGACGAGAATGAAACTACACTTCTTTAAAAATAACGGAGGGATTCCATCGTAACCAGGACCCTTTGACGTATCAAGTGACTGGAGCTTAGAATAAATTTGTCCGATAGAGATGGAAATAGAGTGTAGGTTAATATCACTGTAGGAGGATAGTCCAGGATTCAGTGCAGGCGATGTTGAAACAGATGGAGCGCAGATTTAAGAGAGACAATAGCTTCTTCGTTGCCCATAGGGATTTCATGCAAGAGTACCTAGAGCTGGAACACATGACTCCTGTTGTCAACGAGTCACGAAGGCAACAAGTGTTTCTCCCTCATCATGGAGTCTTCAAGCATGCAGGTGAGAACTCCAAAATTAGAGTTGTATTTAATGGGTCACAGATAACACACTCTGGTGTTTCACTGAATGAGTGCCTTATGGTCGGACCAAATCTGCTGCCCGACCTATCGTCAATCTTGCTTCGTTGGCGACGTCGCGCCGTTGTCTTTTCAAGCGATATAAAAAAAATGTACAGGCAAATTTGGGTACATGAGGAAGACAGACTTCTACAATGCATTCTCCGGAGAACCAGCGAGGATCACCCTGTTCGTGCTTACTCCTTGAACACGGTAACTTATGGGCTCGCCTGTGCCCCCTTTTTGGCTGTTCGTACCTTGACCCAATTGGTTGAAGACGAAGGCAAGAATTTCCCCATCGGTGCGGAGGCATGGCTGCATGACTCCTACGTCGATGATATACTTTCGGGTGCTGATAACGAAGAAGAAGCAATAATCAAACAACAACAATTAACAGATCTTCTCAAGGCGGGCGGATTCCCTTTAAGTCGATGGACTTCTAATTCAAGAAAATTACTAGCTCAATCAAGTCGCAACTGTGAAACCTCCACGGATGTCTCGTGGAACTCAGACTTGCATAGTCTGTTGGGCCTCATATGGCAGCAATCTTCTGACTCGTTCTTGTTTCAGGTGAAACTGGACCGAGCATCAGAGCAACCAACGAAACGTTCTATCCTATCACGGATTGCAAAACTCTACGACCCTTTGGGTTGGTTGGCTCCTTGCATTATCACTGCAAAAATCTTGATTCAATCACTTTGGCTCTTGCAGGTGGGATGGGATGATCCCCTGCCGTCAGAAATAGTTTCCCAGTGGATCAAATTTTACTCAGAGCTTCCACTTCTCACGTCAGTGAGGGTGTCTCGTTGGTTGGGAATATCCACACAATCGCAGCTGTGCGAAATTCACGGCTTTGGGGACGCGTCAGAAAAGGTGTATGCAGCGGTGATTTACATACGCACGGCAGCATCTGATAAGGACAATCACCTATCCTTGGTAACTTCAAAGGCAAGAGTGGCACCTCTCAAACAAATATCTCTACATAGATTGGAGCTGTGTGCAGCAGATTTGGTGGCCTCTTTAGCCAGCCAGGTAAGATCCGTTCTCGGCCTTGAGACTTCACCTGTGCACCTGTGGTCTGATTCGACTATCGTGCTGAGTTGGCTACAGGCCCATCCAACTAAGTGGAAGACGTATGTAGCAAACAGAGTATCACGAATTCAAACACTTACTCCAGATGCGCACTGGCACCATGTTACTTCATGCAATAACCCAGCTGATTGTGCATCCAGAGGTTTGCTCCCATCTCAGCTTGTCACTCACCAACTGTGGTGGAACGGGCCGGAGTTTTTACAATCTGAAAACATGGCCAAATGGCGGACTGACATTTGCAGCGAGGCAACGACTCTGGAGAGAAAAACTCACTCTCTGATCACAACAGCAGAACAACAGCCATGGGATCTCGTGAAGCGTTACTCCTCACTGTTTAAGCTTCTACGAGTCACTGCTTGGTGCCTGAGGTTTGTTGCCAGGATCAGGAACAGAGCTCCTCAAGAATTTCCTATTGGAGCGGTGACAGTGTCAGAACTAGATAAGGCGCTGTTAGTTTGGGTACGCCAAGTGCAACGTTGCGCTTTTGCACAAGATATCGCGGTTTTGGACTCCAAGAAGGTGCTCAAAGGAAGCAAGTTGATTCGACTTGCTCCATTCATAGACGAGGCAGGATTACTACGAGTCGGTGGAAGGTTGAAACACTCTCTTTTGGATTACGATGAGAAGCACCCCCTCATTTTACCACAAGGTTCAACAT
>OY979769.1:19266554-19539054 GCA_963855975.1 Andrena chrysosceles | reverse complement strand
CTTCACTTGCCATCAATTTCTATCGACTCTGCATAATTCTTTCTATGATTCTCGCCTCCAATTCTAAAGACGATACTACGTAATAAGTCGCTGTATTTCAAACTGAATACAGTATCATCCTGCGTTGGGAAGAAAGATGTCTGTTGATATGGAAAAGATTTTTTCTGCTGATGCCGCATAATTTTAAGATTCGACATTTCTACATGTATTGTATTTTGTTCTTCACGCTGCCAAATGACATCATCTACCGCGGCTGCTCCAGAAGAGTCAGATTTCGCGAAATCACGCGATACGCCGCGACGTTAAATCGGAACGCTTTGAAATACTATTCGCTTTAAAATCTTTAGAATGCTTTCTACATATCTGTTTGAAATAATATTTCTACATAATGGTTCGGTGGATCGTTGATTAAAAAATTATTGTTTCTCTGCGCTGGGGAAAAAAATTTTTGTTGCATATTGGTTTGCTAGATCGGTGCGG
This sequence comes from Andrena chrysosceles, assembly GCA_963855975.1. Lineage (NCBI taxonomy): Eukaryota > Metazoa > Arthropoda > Insecta > Hymenoptera > Andrenidae > Andrena > Andrena chrysosceles. Next base: position 19,538,574 of record OY979769.1, on the reverse strand, counting down.
GGGTGGGTCAAGGTTGTCCCCTCCCTCGGAAAAAATTTCCGGTACTGGATCGGGGTCTGAAAAAGTTTTCGGGGGTTTCGCCACCTAATTCTAAGATTCGGCGTTTATTTCGTTCGAGCGTTCTTCGCGCCGTGAAAATGACATCATCGCATGCAGGTGTCTCAGAGGAGTCAAATTACGCGTAATCGCGCGATACGCCGCGACGTTAAATCGGAACGCTTCGAAATACTGTTAGCTTTAGAATAAAATGTGTTTGTTTCACTATGTAGCGCTGTCTCTTTCCCTCTCCCAGATTTTAGCTTTAAAGTAATGTTCTATCTCTTTCCCACCCTCCGAAGACGCGGTGTGTAAAAACGCCGATTTTTCCCGAGATCGTCCGAAATAATTCCCAATAAAAATAAATTATTAAAACAATTTCAGCTACATAATGGTTTGGAAAAATATTTGGGGGTGGGCCAAGGTCATTCACTCCCTCCGGTTAGGTCTGAAAAAGTTCTCGGGGGTCATTCCCTCCCTCTAAAAAAGTTTTCGGCGGTGGGTCCGGTCTCCGCGGCGGCTCGGCCTGGAGTGATCCCCTCCATCATCGCAGCTTCCCCTGGCCGTTGGAATCGGCCTAGCCTTACTACTGACGGCCTCTCCGTACCCGTCAGTTCCGGGCCGTCAGGATCAGTGTTAAAAAATATCGTTCGCGTGCTTTACAATGGAGCAGCGCACACTTGTCCGTGTCACGGATGTCTGCAGATGTCAGTGCAGAATCCCTATCCGTTCAGTGGAACTAAAATTTGGTTGCCTACGATATTTGGGGGTTTGGACTGTCGGAGTCTTGAAATCACGGAAAGGTGAAAGGGACGACCTTTTTCTATGACCGTGAAAGGTTCTCGTGTCGAAGCTCTCGAACCACGCGCTTCGGGGGTTCTAGACCCTAGAGCCATACAAACAAGGACAACGATAGGCCGCTCAGTAATGAAAATGGGAATTTCTATAATGAATATTAGATCTCCATACAAATACCACCAATGGTTTGCTGGAGTTTTTGCAATGAAAATGATACCAAAAATGATATAATTCTGATCATTATTAATGCTTGTAATGAAAAGAGTTTTGTATTTGAATTTTACGTGGTAAGATAGAGGGTATGATCGGATGCATGCATGCTGGGTGTTAGGGAAATGGACCTGAATGTGCGTTTCAACAGGACGTGCAAACTTTAGAGCTTTTTCACAAGGCGATACATGCATCGCAATACGTGTATGATGCACACAGATTTTCAATTGTTCATTATAGCTTCCATAGGAACCGTTCACACGACGATTCTCGTATCACGATACTGATTTTGTGTACCCCACAAACGTCGGCCGTACGATACTCTTTGTCTGAAGTCGACAGATGAAACGTGGAAACGAGCGGACTCTTTCACACGGCGCGGGGCGAAACACGTATCGCGATCTTAGAGCATATATAAATGGAGGTATCATTGCCTTATGGCCGGTCCAGACACGTCGAGTAGCGAGGAATTTAGTGACTTACCGTGTATGGACACTAAAATTTAGTCAAGCAGTTTAGTAAAATGATTTAGTCGAGTAGATCTATTTCATTGGATTTTTCTGGTCGAGTAGGGTTCCCCCACCCCTCACTACTAATCAACGAACCGTCCGGACGTGTTTTTTTTTTTTTTTTTTTTATCGATTTCATTAAAACCATTAATAACTAAAATGTCATCGCGTTGGTCGGAAAATACTACATTTCGTTTTGAATCCGAATATCTTAAACATGAGGCTTTGTGGGACGCCGGAAGCAGGTCTGTGAAGATAGCACCCCCAACCCCATGACGCCGGCGCTCCCGCCGAACAGCCGTGGGACGCCGTTTTGCGCCGGATGGAGGAGCTCGAGAGGCGCGTCGACGCGCGTCTTCTGGCCCTGGGCAGGGTCTTGGATCGTGGCGAGCCGGCGTTGGGGTCGACTGCTGGGGACGGGGCTGGGGCCCCTTCCCGTGCCGAGAAGAAGGGGGCGGGGAAAAAAGCGGGTGCCCGCAATCCCGCTGGTGGACCCGGGGGCGCGCCTTCGGGCGGCCCCGAATGTACTGCCCCTCCCGCCCCGCCGCCTCCTTCGGACAAGAAGGAGGTCGGGCCTCCCTCGGCCCCGTCGCCCCGCGATCCGGCGATGGCTGGGGCTGGGAAGAAGAAGGGGAAGGGGCTGCCGGGGGCTGCTCCTTCGGGCTCCGGTGCCGTGGGCGGTGGGGTCGGTATTCCGCCCCAGCGGACCCCCACGCAGGCCAGGCGGGACCGAAAAAGGGCCGCGAAAGCCGCCACGAAGGCGGCCGCTGCCGCTGCCGCGTCGGGAGCGCCTGGCGCGTCGGGCGCCCGGATCCCGGCCCCCGGGTCCCGGGTTGCCTCTCAGAGCACTTGGGCCCAGGTCGTCAGCCGCGGGGCCAAGAGGAAGGCGGCCAAAGCGGCGGTTGGGAGCGGCGGTGGGAGTGGGACAGGAAGGGGGGCTGCAGCGACGTCGGCTCCCCAACGGTCTGGCGCACCCGGACCGACCCCGGTCACGATCCCGCGTACCCCCAGAACAGCAGCGGTGGCTATCACCGCCCCTGCGGGGGGGGAGGAGGATTTCTCCACGCGGGTCGCCGGCGCGATGGCGGCCATTAAGGTCGCCGACCTCGGCATTACGTCCATGCGACCGAGGCGCGCCGTCACCGGGGGACTGGTCCTGGAGATCTCCGGATCACAGGGCTCGGCCAAAGCTGCCGCCCTCAAGACGAGGCTCGTGGAGCAGCTGGGGGGCACCGGCATCAAGGTGCATTGCCCCCAGAAATTGGCCGAGTTCCGGGTGTGCGGGTTGACGGAGCTGGCGTCCGTGGAGGCGGTTCGGGGGGCCGTCGCGGCTCAGGGGGCTTGCGCGGCGGAAGATGTGTCGGTTGGCGCCAAGCGTCCGGACACCGTCGGGCTATTCTCCCTCTGGGTCCGCGCGCCCGTGGCAGCTGCTGCCAGACTGCTAAAGGCGTCCACCGTCGTGGTGGACTCCCTGGTGGCCCGCGTGGTGCCGCTCGCGCAGCGGAGGCTACAATGCTTCCGCTGTCTAGAGTTTGGCCACGTCAGGGCCAAGTGCAGCAGCGCCACCGACAGGAGCGGCGTGTGCTACCGCTGCGGTGGCGAGGGACACGCGGCGCGCTTCTGTGTGGCCCCCCCCGTCTGCCCGCTTTGCGCGGCAGCGGGCCTGCCCAGCGGGCATAGGATGGGAGGACCGTCTTGTCGGCCCCCTCCTGTGGCTCGCACCGCGGCTCGGAAGAGTAGGAGGTCGGCCCCGACGACATCCGGGGTGCGCTCCTCCCCGCCTGTGGGCGATGCCCCCGCGACTACCGCGACTACCGCGTCTCCGCCGCCGGTGTCCTCGCCGGAGGCTATGGAGACCGGTCCCCTGGCCTCTACATCTATGGCCGGGGCGGGCGCCGGTAAGAGGAAGGACCGCGAGGAGCCGGACGCTCCGGCTGGCGGCCCCCCTTCCTCGGCGCCCGGGGGGTCCCCCAGGTTGGGAGGGAAAAAGAAGAAGAGGGAGAAAGGAGGGAGCGGCCCGGAGCTCCCCCCCAAGGGGCCACCGCCGGTTGGGAGGGAGGCCTTTCTAAAGGCCAAGGAGGTCCCTCCACCGCCGTGTGGGGATTCGGGTGAGGCGAGTGCGGCCGAGGCGCTGGAGTTGGCGCGCTCGGTCGCGGCCTCGTTCGGAGGTGCGTCCCATCTCCTGGACGGCGAGACGGAGCGTCTCGCGCCCCAAGCTACCATCGGGGGCGCGGAACAGCCAGCGGAGGAGTCGGGGGAGGCCGACGTTGAGACTCCTTAATGTCTCGCGGCCCCCCGATACTCCTCGTGAACGCGTGCCACTCCATGCGAGCGCACGACCTGCTTGAGCAGGCTCGCGTGGAGATGGGCGTCGGGCTGGCCGTCATCGCCGAGCCGTATCCGCTGGGGGACCGGTGTTTTCGGTCCACCAATCCGGATCGGCAAGTGGCGATGGCGTGGGAGATGGGACGGGGAGCCCCGTCGTGTTCGGTCGCCCAGCATGGGCGGGGCTGGATGGCGGTGAAGTGGGGAGGCCTCCTAGTGGTCGGCTGTTACCTGGCACCAAGATTCAGCGTCCCGGAGTTCGAGGACCGGCTGAACGAGGTGGGGGCGTTTCTAGCCCCCCAATTAGCTCAGCCAGTGGTCCTCCTGGGGGACTTTAACGCCCACGCTCGTGAGTGGGGCGCCCCCAGGACAGACCTCCGGGGCGAGGTGCTGCTCGAGTGGGCGGAGGCAATGGGGTTCGTGTTAAAGAACCCCTACGCGGTCACGACGTTCCGCGGGTCGCGGGGCGAGTCGGTTATCGACCTCGTCTGGGTTAACCCCGCGGCCGCGGCGATGACGTCTGACTGCTGGGTGGCGGAGGAGTCGGAGACTGGCTCCGACCACATGTACGTCATGTTGGCTACCTCCGCCGCCACGCCTCCCCCTCGAGCCGGTAAGCAGCCGCCGCGCTGGGCGCTCAAGGAGCTCGACGCTAGCGCGGCCCAGATGGCGTCCTCCGTCATCGCCTGGCCTCCTTTGCCGGGCGACGTCCTCGACGACCCCTCTACCGGCGCCCTATGGCTCCGGCGTGCGTTGCAGAAGATCTGCGACGCCACTATGCCGCGAGTCGGCCCGCCGGGCGTGGGTCGGAGGTCGGTGTACTGGTGGTGCGCGGAGATCGCCGATCTTCGCGCCGCGAGTGTCGTCGCGCAGCGCCGGTACACCAAGGCCCGCCGTTGGGATCCGAGGCGGGTCACGGAGGACCGGCTCCAGGAGCTGCGCTCCGCGTTTTCAGCGGCGCGCAGGGAGCTCCGTGGAGCCATAGCCCGGGCCAAAGCCCGTTCGTGCGAAGAGTTCCTCGCGACCCTCAACGAGGACCCTTGGGGGCGCCCGTACAAGGCCGTGTCGATCAAGCTCGGACCTTGGGCGCCCCCTGTCACAGAGGGCCTCGAACCCCGGTTTCTCCTGGAAGTCCTATCGGCGCTGTTTCCCCCTCCCCCGGTTCCTGGGGAGGGTGGCGTCGACGCGTCGGGAGACCCGGGGTTGTCGTGGGGCACCGATATAGCGGATGCCCCGAGGGTCACGGACGAGGAGCTCGCGTCCGCGGTGCTGCGAATGCGTTCGAAGAACGCTGCACCCGGACCGGACGGGGTGCCCGGGCGAGTCTGGGCCTGCGCGATGAGCGCCCTTGGGAGCGGCCTCAGGCGCGTGTTCGACGCGGCCTTGAGGACCGGGAGGTTTCCCCGCGCGTGGAAGGAAGCGAGGTTGGTGCTGCTGCGGAAGCCCGGAAAGCCCGCAGAGTCACCCTCGGCCTATCGGCCGATATGTCTCCTGGACGAGGCGGGCAAGCTCTTAGAGCGCGTTATAGCTGCCCGCCTCTTGGACCACCTCGGAGCCGCGGAGTTCCCGGATCTGTCTGACCGCCAATTCGGCTTCAGGCGGCAGCGATCGACGGTGGACGCCATTCTACTGGTCAGGTCGCTGTCGCGCCGGGCGGTCGAGGGGGGCGGTGTCAGCGTGGCGGTGTCTCTCGACATCGCCAACGCGTTCAACACCGTCTCCTGGGCGGCGATCGAGCGGGCGCTCGTGTTTCATAGCGTCCCGCTCTACCTTCGCCGCCTGATCTGGGATTACCTTCGCGGCCGGGTGGTCGCCTATGTCGGCCGAGACGGAGACGGGGTGGCTCACGTGCACCGCGGCGTGCCACAGGGGTCCGTTCTAGGGCCCCTGCTGTGGGACCTGGCATACGACGCGGTGTTGCGGGTGGAGATGCCATCGCCCGACGTGTCGCTCGTGTGCTACGCCGACGACACGCTGGTGGTGGCTTCCGGGCGGAAGTGGCTGGCGGCACTGGACCTCGCGGAGAGGGCACTGCGGCTCGTTATCCCCGCGGTAGAGGCGCTCGGTCTGCGAGTCGCCTTCGATAAAACGGAGGCGATATGGCTCGCGGACAGGGTTGGGACTGGCATCCCCAACAGGGCGTCTCTTAGAGTCGGGGAGGCCTGCATCAGGGTCGGCCGATCGATGAAGTATCTCGGCCTGACCCTGGACACCTACTGGCGGTTCGCGCGTCACTTTCGGGTCCTGGGCCCCAGGTTGGAGCGACAGGTATTCGCCTTCGGGCGCATCATGCCCAACCTGGGAGGCCCGCACGAAGCGGTTCGGCGTCTTTATGTGACGGTCGTCCGGTCCATGGCGCTCTACGGAGCGCCTGTCTGGGCCGGCGACTTGGAGGGCTGTCGCGTGGGGCGAGACCTTCTCGCGAAGGTTCATCGCCGCGCGGTCCTCCGTGCCGTGCGGGCGTACCGCACGGTGTCACACGCCGAACTGTCGGCGTTGGGTGGGTCCCCACCATTCCATCTGCTCGCTGAGATGGAGGCGGAGGTGTACTTCGCCTCCCACGATCTCAGCGGAGCGAGGGACCCACTGGCGCCGGTAGGACCCGACGCGCGGGGCCAGGCCCGGCGACGCATGGGAGCCAAATGGATCGAGTGGCTCTCCCTCCCCGAACATCGGGAGGGTCGCGTCGTCGGGGCGCTCCTGCCCATTCTCGCTGAATGGGTGGGGCGCAGGTACGGCAGGCTCACCTTCCGCCTGACGCAGGTGATCACCGGAGTAGGATGCTTCGGGGATTACTTGTGTCGAATAGGGCGGGAGGCAACGTCGCAGTGCCACAGCTGCGGCCGGGGCGTCGAGGACTCGGCGGAGCACACTCTGGCCAGGTGTCCGGAGTGGCAGGACGACCGCCGGGTCCTTGAGCTGCAGCTCGGTCCCGACCTCTCGCTGTCGACGGTCGTGCGTCGGATGGCGGAGAGTCGGGACTGTTGGGAGGCCATGGCCTCCTTCTCCGAGGCCATAATGCTGGAGAAGGAGGAGGCGGAGAGGGACCGCGAGAGGGCGGGATATCGCCCTCGTCGCGCGGCCGCGAGGAGAGGGCGCGGGAGAAGATGACCCGGGGTCGGGGGAGGCCGTGTGGCGATTTAGTTGCGTAAATCGCCCCGCTCCCCCGGTTGTCAGACCCCGGGCAGCTTCGAGTTACTCCCCCAATACGGGGAGTGGGAAGGGGCTGCGCCACGCAACGGGCGCGGCCGCTATGCCCGGTGGGCCCCCTCTGTGAGAGAGGGGGGCGCGTGTGAGCGGGCGGTGGAGCTGGAGGTGCGGCGGTCCTCGTTGTTAGGGGCCGCCGCGGAGCGCGACGTGTAGCCGCCGTGGCCGGCGAGTTGTGGCGGTGAGCGAGCCAAGGCCGCGGCGGCGTCGCTGGGAAGGGAGAACGGGGGGGCCCATGATACGGGCCCCCCCTCCTGGGGGAGCGGCAGTCAAACCGCTCCCATCAGAGCGATCGAACTCTCGGGGGGCAAGACGGGCGGTCGATAGCGGGCCGCCCTGTAGGCGTTTTAGTCAGCCGCCCGGCCGAGGTGTCCGCCGGGTGTTTCTCTAACACCCGGTCGCCGAAAGGCCCCCTCGGTTAGGGCGGCTTGGGCGGCCCTGAAGGCCGTCAGCGCCCCGGCCCGGTCGCAAGCGTAATCACGCGGCGACCGGGTAGGAGTTCGATCGCGGGGTCGTGGGGTGGGGGTGTCGGGGGACACCACCCGCCCTAGAAGCAACGACCCCGGAAGAGGCGACGCGGGCGCGTGATCCGTCGCGCGTCGCCGGTCCCGGAGACCATTGCTGGGGAGGTTATGATACTCCCCCAGGGACGACCCCGTTGAGGGGACCTCGCGCGGTGCCGCACGAAGCGCAGGGGGGGGGGGGTAGCGAACGTATCGCTAGTTTGATCTCGCACAAAAATCCCTCCCCTCAGGCGCGCGGCTCCGCGCGCGAGGTAGATCACCTTGGTGGTTTTAGTGGGTTCGAGTCCCACATAACCCCCTGCCCGCCCCCGCGGGTGGGGGGTATCCGTGGGGATTTCCACCAAGTAAAAAAAAAAAAAAAAAAAAGATAGCACCCCCAAATTCGAATTTTTGGAAAAACGAAACGGCATTCGTTTGTCCATCGTTTGCCCACGTTTGCCCATAAAAAATTTTCGTTTGCCCACCCTTCAAAAAAAAATTATGGCCAAAAAAAAATTTTCATCAGCACCCCCATGAAAATTTTTTTATAATTTAACGGTGGGGCATGATTGTCCATCGCTTGCCCACGTTTGCCCATCCAAAATTTTTTTTTTCCCACCCACCAAAAAAAAGTTATGAACAAATTAAAAAATTTGTCTACATTGAGCGCGACACCCGTTGAAGCGAACAAGTAAAAGTTCGACTTTTTATTAATTAAGCAAAGAAATCGATTGTTTAACGATGCCGTCCTTTAGTTTAGATGTCAAAGAGATTTGCCCATCCATTTATTTCGTTTGCCCACCCTCCAGAACCGAATTATTAATAAAAATAGCCAAGGAGCGCGACACCCGTTGAAGCGACCAAGTACAAGTTCGATTTTTTATTAATTAAGCAACGAAATCGATTGTTTAACGATGCCGTCCTTTAGTTTAGATGTCAAAGAGATTTGTCCATCCATTTATTTCGTTTGCCCACCCTGCAGAACCGAATTATTAATACAAATAGCCAAGGAGCGGGACACCCGTTGAAGCGACCAAGTAAAAGTTCGATTTTTTATTAATTAAACGACGTAATCGATTGTATAACGATGCCGTCCTTTAGTTTAGATGTCAAAGAGATTTGCCCATCCATTTATTTCGTTTGCCCACCCTCCAGAACCGAATTATTAATAAAAATAGCCAAGGAGCGCGACACCCGTTGATGCGACCAAGTAAAAGTTCGATTTTTTATTAATTAAACGACGTAATCGATTGTTTAACGATGCCGTCCCTTAGTTTAGATATCAAAGAGATTTGCCCATCCATTTATTTCGTTTGCCCACCCTCCAGAACCGAATTATTAATAAAAATAGCCAAGGAGCGCGACACCCGTTGAAGCGACCAAGTACAAGTTCAATTTTTTATTAATTAAACGACGAAATCGATTGTTTAACGGTGCCGTCCTTTAGTTTAGATGTCAAAGAGATTTGCCCATCCATTTATTTCGTTTGCCCACCCTCCAGAACCGAATTATTAATAAAAATATCCAAGGAGCGCGACACCCGTTGAAGCGACCAAGTAAAAGTTCGATTTTTTATTAATTAAACGACGAAATCGATTGTTTAACGGTGACGTCCTTTAGTTTAGATGTCAAAGAGATTTGCCCATCCATTTATTTCGTTTGCCCACCCTCCAGAACCGAATTATTAATAAAAATAGCCAAGGAGCGCGACACCCGTTGAAGCGACCAAGTACAAGTTCGATTTTTTATTAATTAAACGACGTAATCGATTGTTTAACGATGCCGTCCCTTAGTTTAGATATCAAAGAGATTTGCCCATCCATTTATTTCGTTTGCCCACCCTCCAGAACCGAATTATTAATAAAAATAGCCAAGGAGCGCGACACCCGTTGAAGCGACCAAGTACAAGTTCAATTTTTTATTAATTAAACGACGAAATCGATTGTTTAACGGTGCCGTCCTTTAGTTTAGATGTCAAAGAGATTTGCCCATCCATTTATTTCGTTTGCCCACCCTCCAGAACCGAATTATTAATAAAAATATCCAAGGAGCGCGACACCCGTTGAAGCGACCAAGTAAAAGTTCGATTTTTTATTAATTAAACGACGAAATCGATTGTTTAACGGTGACGTCCTTTAGTTTAGATGTCAAAGAGATTTGCCCATCCATTTATTTCGTTTGCCCACCCTCCAGAACCGAATTATTAATAAAAATAGCCAAGGAGCGCGACACCCGTTGAAGCGACCAAGTACAAGTTCGATTTTTTATTAATTAAACGACGAAATCGATTGTTTAACGGTGCCGTCCTTTAGTTTAGATGTCAAAGAGATTTGTCCATCTATTTATTTCGTTTGCCCACCCTGCAGAACCGAATTATTAATAAAAATATCCAAGGAGCGGGACACCCGTTGAAGCGACCAAGTAAAAGTTCGATTTTTTATTAATTAAACGACGTAATCGATTGTATAACGATGCCGTCCTTTAGTTTAGATGTCAAAGAGATTTGCCCATCCATTTATTTCGTTTGCCCACCCTCCAGAACCGAATTATTAATAAAAATAGCCAAGGAGCGGGACACCCGTTGAAGCGACCAAGTAAAAGTTCGATTTTTTATTAATTAAACGACGAAATCGATTGTTTAACGGTGCCGTCCTTTAGTTTAGATGTCAAAGAGATTTGCGCATCCATTTATTTCGTTTGCCCACCCTCCAGAACCGAATTATTAATAAAAATAGCCAAGGAGCGCGACACCCGTTGAAGCGACCAAGTACAAGTTCGATTTTTTATTAATTAAACGACGTAATCGATTGTATAACGATGCCGTCCTTTAGTTTAGATGTCAAAGAGATTTGCCCATCCATTTATTTCGTTTGCCCACCCTCTAGAACCGAATTATTAATAAAAAGAGCCAAGGATCGCGACACCCGTTGAAGCGACCAAGTAAAAGTTCGATTTTTTATTAATTAAACGACGAAATCGATTGTTTAACGGTGACGTCCTTTAGTTTAGATGTCAAAGAGATTTGCCCATCCATTTATTTCGTTTGCCCACCCTCCAGAACCGAATTATTAATAAAAATAGCCAAGGAGCGCGACACCCGTTGAAGCGACCAAGTACAAGTTCGATTTTTTATTAATTAAACGACGAAATCGATTGTTTAACGGTGCCGTCCTTTAGTTTAGATGTCAAAGAGATTTGTCCATCTATTTATTTCGTTTGCCCACCCTGCAGAACCGAATTATTAATAAAAATATCCAAGGAGCGGGACACCCGTTGAAGCGACCAAGTAAAAGTTCGATTTTTTATTAATTAAACGACGTAATCGATTGTATAACGATGCCGTCCTTTAGTTTAGATGTCAAAGAGATTTGCCCATCCATTTATTTCGTTTGCCCACCCTCCAGAACCGAATTATTAATAAAAATAGCCAAGGAGCGGGACACCCGTTGAAGCGACCAAGTAAAAGTTCGATTTTTTATTAATTAAACGACGAAATCGATTGTTTAACTGTGCCGTCCTTTAGTTTAGATGTCAAAGAGATTTGCGCATCCATTTATTTCGTTTGCCCACCCTCCAGAACCGAATTATTAATAAAAATAGCCAAGGAGCGCGACACCCGTTGAAGCGACCAAGTACAAGTTCGATTTTTTATTAATTAAACGACGTAATCGATTGTATAACGATGCCGTCCTTTAGTTTAGATGTCAAAGAGATTTGCCCATCCATTTATTTCGTTTGCCCACCCTCTAGAACCGAATTATTAATAAAAAGAGCCAAGGATCGCGACACCCGTTGAAGCGACCAAGTAAAAGTTCGATTTTTTATTAATTAAACGACGAAATCGATTGTTTAACGGTGCAGTCCTTTAGCTTAGATGTCGAAGAGATATGCCCACCCAATAATTTCGTTTGCCCACCCTCCAGAATCGAATTAAAAAATAAAATCCGCGAAGAGAAGGTTACCGGAGGACGCGATCACGTTAAAGTTCGATTTTTTCGAAAATATTATCAAAATCGTTCTTTCAACGATGCAGTCCGTTAGTCTAGATGTAGAAGAGATTTGCCCATGCAATAATTTCGTTTGCCCACCCTCCAGATTCGAAATAAAAAATAAAATCCGCGAAAAGAAGGGTCCTACAGGACGCGATGCCGTTAAAGTTCGATTTTTTCGAAAATATTATCAAACTCGTTCTTTCAACGATGTATTCCGTTAGTATAGACGTAGAAGAGATTTGCGCATCCAATAATTTCGTTTGCCCACCCTCCAGATTCGAAATAAAAAATAAAATCCGCGAAAAGAAGGGTCCTACAGGACGCGATGCCGTTAAAGTTCGATTTTTTCGAAAATATTATCAAACTCGTTCTTTCAACGATGTATTCCGTTAGTATAGACGTAGAAGAGATTTGCCCGTGCAATAATTTCGTTTGCCCACCCTCCAGATTCGAAATAAAAAATAAAATCCGCGAAAAGAAGAGTCCTACAGGACGCGATGCCGTTAAAGTTCAATTTTTTCGAAAATATTATCAAAATCGGTCTTTCAACGATGCAGTCCGTTAGTCCAGATGTAGAAGAGATTTGCCCACCCAATAATTTCGTTTGCCCACCCACCAGAATCGAATTAAAAAATAAAATCCGCGGAGAAAGTGTACTGGAGGACGCGATCACGTTAAAGTTCGATTTTTTTCGAAAATATTATGAAAATCGTTCTTTCAGCGATGCAGTCCGTTAGTATAGATGTAGAAGAGATTTGCCCACCCAATAATTTCGTTTGCCCACCCTCCAGAATCGAAATAAAAAATAAAATCCGCGAAAAGAAGGTTCCTACAGGACGCGATGCCGTTAAAGTTCGATTTTTTCGAAAATATTATCAAAATCGTTCTTTCAACGATGCAGTCCGTTAGTCTAGATGTAGAAGAGATTTGCCCACCCTCCAGAATCCAATTAAAAAATAAAATCCGCGGAAAGAAGGGTCCCAGAGAACGCGATCACGTTAAAGTTCGATTTTTTTCGAATATACATATTATCAAAATCGATGATTCCTACCGTGAATGTTTAAGGTGTTTTATCGAAAAAATTTGCACACACTTCTTCCCGGCACTTTATTCGAACGACACTTCAATTTGTAGTTCTCATCGAATACTTCAAACTGTTCACACATCTGCAGCATGTGCAGAATAACACCAATTTCTATCAATGATTTCCTAGGCATTTTTCACTAATCACCACATTGAAATCGCAAAACGGGAAATAATAGAATCTTCTCGCAGTTACTTCACAAGCCGTAACTGAACGCACGATCTTGCAGTAGCTGTGTCCGAACTCTGAAGACTGACTGACTTTCTTGCGGCGTTGGAAAGAATTGGAGAGTATCGGAGACATCTGTTTACGTTTCAGCAGTGGCTCTTGGCGCCGCGCCGCGGCCCTTTAGGGTGTCAGCGTTGTGTGGCGTCAGCGGAAGTATATAAATACACTAAACTGTGACGTTAAAAACAATCGGTGGAATTTGGTAACAAATTTGAAAAATATTTTAAAATTTCGGAGGAAGAGGAAGAAAAATAAATATTGAATAGCATTCCCTAGTAGCATTTGTTGTTGGCATGCAGTTGGTCCACACACATAATATTAGTTGGCCAACAGTTAGATTTGGCACTTTTTCAGGTTGGGCCAACAACAGATGGCCAAGGGAGGCTTCCCTACTGTTGCCGAATTATTTATATTCTTTCCAAAAGACGTCTTAAAAATGTCCAGAAGGCATCTTAAAGAACTTCAAAAGACGTTGTAAGCACGTTTTTTTTCAGGCCTGGTTTAGGAAAAAAGAATCGTGGGTAAGGAGAATCGAACCCAAACTTTTCGCTTGCGAAGCAACCACTATTCGCACTTACCCAACACATTTTCTTGTAAACACTTCTAATTTCTAGTTACATAACTAGAATTAATTATTTATAAAAACTGTGCAGTGACGCGAAATATTCTACAAAATATCATCATTCGACTTTTAGACTCATTCCTTAAAATTTCACATTCGTCTCAAGACAGACGACGTCACTACATATTTATAAATAAGAAAAGAAAAATCACAACTTGGAATATAATAACAGGTTTTTGGGTGTAGCAAATTTTCTGACGTTTATGAGACGACATTTAATCATTGTTGTAAATTTTTTCTTAATTAACCAATCATAATAATTGTAGGCCCAACATTGAATATTCGTTGGTACACTGTCGCAACTTTTTTGCCGTAGGCTCCATGTTGGGAATTTGTAGGTAAAAACACTAACTATATCACAACTAATTCCCAACTGTTGACTACCGTTGGCCATCCAGAAATGCTACTAGGGTTAATGTTTCTAATAAAAGTAATACTAGTATTTGAGAATTCTAGCCTTACAATAATCAAAATAAAATAAATAATATACTGCCGCAATTATATTTTAATATTACATTATCTGAGGAGCAATGGATTAATATTGATCAGAGACAATGACAACCTTTATGTGGAATTTTGATCAAAATCTTTGCCCACTTTTAAAAAAAGCTTAGAGAAGAATGATTTATATTAATTACTCATTACATTTTGAAAGAAATTTGACGTTCCACTATTCGTCCACGAGTATCGACGAAAAGTTTTTTTATTGTCTATCCTGTTCGTGCCAACAGGAAAAGCACAACTAGGTGGTTCGAAGTACTAGCCGCAATAATCGGACATGGCATGTTGAATTTTTCCAGCATTTCTTGGGTTTGGGGGCCACTGTGCATAGTGACAACAACGGGTTCAGAGCGATACGTAAATTCTAGAGCAATCTAGGACGTGATACGGTCTTTAAGAATTTTAGTCACTCTTCGACCTCAGCTAATCCGTATATTGCTCTGCCGGTTCGCCGACTCGCGGGGGAATACGGTCATAAATCGCAACCCTGGCTACAAACTCTGACCGATCAACCTAATTAATTTTTGGGGACTACGGACGGTAACCCCAGTCAGCCCCCTCAGTTTTTACTTCAATATGCCAGATGTAAGAAAGGTGCCATCAGCTTAGCAATTAAAAAGTATCACCCAACATTAATACGCCTCGCGGTTCAGCAACTTCTAACAATTACTCGAGCTAATTTGTAAATAAATATGAAAAATACCCAGAATATGTAAAATTACAAATATATTTTTAAAATCCTTTTAATGATGAAATATAAATCGGCCAAAGTTTTAGATAATACTATTAAGAATATGTGTACAAGGTTTGAAATAAATCGGACAATTAGTTTTGGAGATATTTGGTACACCGCTCACGCGGACGAGCTTCCCGGGACAACAAATAACTCGACCATTTTTTAATATTTTTGTACACCCTGTAACAGGGACAGGACTGTACAATATATTACGACAGGCAATGCTTGAGGTCTAATCCGGTCGTCTGCGTTGCAGATGTTTACAACTCAGAGTTAGGCCCGAATTTTCGTCTATGTTAGAAAGGACTTGACCTTGAGTGTTGCCAAATGCACGTTTGGGGAAAGTCGATTTGTCTCCGCTCGCAACCTTTTCCTACCGAGGTCCGGCTTTCATCCACTGGTTTCAAGTGGGCAATAGCAATCGTGTAAAGAACATTTAAGAAAATTTTTGTAATAGATTTTAATAATAAGACACAAGCCAACATTTTAAACAAAATTTTTTTAATTTTGTTGCGCAATTCTTCAGTATACACGTATGTATGTATAAAATTATGCAAAAATAATATATTGCAGTAATAGTAGATACTACGAACTTGGAATTTTCTTTTATAACCGCTCCTTTTACATTTATTTGGTTTAATCTCTAGAGCGCTGATATCAAATTTTCAATTTTGGTCATAAATTTTAATGGGGGGTATGTTCTGTTTTAAGGTGCGTATCGACTTTGCAAGGATTCCTCGCGAGGCTGCTGGGTAGACAGGTTAAACAATAAAAAAACATTTCGTCGTGGAGCGTCAAATTTCTTTCAAAATGTAATGAGTAATTAATGTAAAGCATTCATTCTCTAAGTTTTTTTTTAAAAGTGGGCAAAGATTTTGATCAAAATTCCACATAAAGGTGGTCATTGTCTCTGATCAATATTAATCCATTGCCCCACAGATAATGTAATATTAAAATATAATTGCGGCAGTGTACGATATACTGACAGGCAGGCCCAGATCTAGGGGGGCGCAAGCTGGGCAATTTCCCAGGGCGGCAAATTTTGGGGGGCGGCAAAATTGGTAGACTCAAGTAAAAAGTAAAAATTTTGAAGAAACGGTAAAATGTAGGTAATACATGTATGAATTTAGTATCAAACTTATAAATTGTTTTTAAATCACCTACATAGGTGATGGGTAGGCTTGTGGGTAGTCATTCTTCTTCTCATTGGGCAATAGTACATTATTGCCCGATGAGAAGAAGAATGACTACCCACAAGCTGAAATGTCAAAGGGGCAAGGGGAATCATCCACGTGCGTCAACCTATCCCCTTCAACACAGTCGTCCCGTGACAAAGAACGCGAACGAAATCAATCGCGACAATCCGCGGATATGGACAGCCGCTAAGAACTAAAAACTAGGACTTCTTGGAGGGGGTAGGGTGGAGCGAGCGGGCGATTCTCCTTGCCCCTGTGACATTTCAGTTTGTAGGTAATCATTCTTCTTCTCATTGGGCAATAGTAATTGCTATTACCTATACTAGGGGAAGATGCGTACATACCTATATTAAAATCTTGGATTTTCCCCTTTTCTTATATTTATTTGGTGTCATTCGTTAAATCCTAAAAATGAATAAACTAAAAACGTGATAGAGAAAGATATGAAGGGTTTCCTAAGTAGGCGCTATTACCGCCAGTAAATATAAAAAAATAGTTTAAATTTTTTTATCGATCGTAAGCTTAAAGCTGCGTGCTGCACTTCATCTCGGTACACAGTGGGCTGAAAATATGCTTTTTGTGGCCAAAAGTCAAGATTTCGTTGAATCATTCTGAAACTTGGTGATCAAGGGTTTTTCAGGTCGCTGATAATGAACCTGACACCAAAAATTCAAAATTCAAGATTACGTATTCACGTAACGTAAGCGTTCTGCCGCGACTCGCGATGCACCAGCCACCGCGTTCAATTGTTTTTCGTTGCTGCGCAACGATGCTCGCTTGGTTGACGACGACAACCTTTCCTCACAAATGCTACTTGTATCAAACGGCGGCTGGTAAAATCGCCTTATGTGACGTTACAACACTGTAGTGCGTGTACAGTTAAAATCTAAATAATACGTGTATGGTGTATATTGTACAGTGTGACTAATAAATTACATCACTGATTTTATTGAAAAAAAGAAGAAAGTAAGTACATTTGACTTTTAGGTATTACTTAATACAGTATTTTAGAAATCTTTCCATTCCATTTTTTTTATTTTAATACAAATATTAAATTCGTATGAACAGGAAAGAAAAACAGAACATAAACAATTATTTTTAACTGATCAACTGATATTAATTTTTATTTTTTTTACTATTTTCACTAAAAATTCCAAAAGTTGCACAGACACTTCAAACTAGAAATAAATAAAGAAAACATTTCCTTTTTAGTTTGACTTTTGATTTTCTACAAAAGAACAAAAGTACCCCTTCTAAGTTTATTATTATAAATCAATAGTTTTTTTAACAGAATGTCTGGCGGCAAGGTACGTTTGTCGGGGTACCAGTATAGAAAAAGAAAGTTCGAGAAAGACGCAGAACGTCAAAAGCAAGTTGGGGCATTAGATTCCTTCGTAAAGAAAGGTGTTAGTTCCGCACAGACAGAGACACTTGATACACTACCAGCACATGAAGAAGCAACTAATTCAGTTGCGCTTGAATCGCAGTGTCAACCTATACAAAATTTTAACATCACTACAACGGGTGCCACTGCTACTACAAGTACTGCAGCAGAAATACAAATAAATAGACAATTATCGTCATCTTCAGAAGATGCTAGCGAGATAGCGACAAAAAATTTGAACACAATTTTGACTTCCGATCCAGCAACCTGGCCCGACAGTTTAGCAGATGCAGAAAGAATATTTTTAGCGAATAAAGGTCCTCCAAGTCCTCTATACAAGTATGAATTTCCGAAGGATAATAAGGGGCGCAGGTTTACTGTGATGAACTACAAGAGAAAACTTACTAATGGCGAACAACTTTTGAGGGATTGGCTTGTTTATTCTACTACAAAAGATGCTGTCTATTGTTTTTGTTGTAAAATTTTTAACGAAACTACTTCCCTTTTATCTAAAGATGGCTACAACAATTGGAAACATGTAGGTGATATATTAAAATCTCATGAAACGTCGAAAAGCCACGTAGAAGCTAGACAATCCTGGTTTGAACTTACGTGCAGGCTTAAATCATCGCAAACAATAGACGCGGAGTCTCAGAGGATCGTCAGTTCAGAAATAAACCATTGGAATGGTGTTTTGTTGCGGATTGTTTCTATCATTAAAATGTTTGGAAGAAGTTGCTTGGCATTTCAGGGTACATCTGATAAACTATATCAAAATAACAATGGCAACTTTTTAAAAATGATTGAGTTGTTAGCCGAGTTTGATCCTGTTATGGAAGAACATGTACGCAGGGTTTTGAGAAAAGAGGAGAGACAAGCAACCTACTTAAGTAAAACTATTCAAAATGAGCTAATTGATGTAATATCTAACAATATTAGACAGTATATCCTAAAAGCAGTTCGTAAATCAAAATATTATTCAATCATCTTAGATTGTACCCCTGATGCTAGCAAAACTGAACAGATGACCATGATAATTAGATATGTTTCTATTAATCAAACCAGTGACGACTCACGAACGTCAGATATCGTAATAAATGAGAATTTTTTAGGACTTGTACCTATCCAAAAATCTTCAGGCTCAGAATTAACCAAGGTTCTCTTGGAACAGTTAAGTACACTGGAATTGCCTTTACAGGACATGAGAGGACAAGGATATGACAATGGATTCAATATGAAAGGTGCTCACAGTGGGGTCCAAGTTAAGATAAGAAATATGAATCCGCGAGCATTCTATGTCCCTTGCAGTAGCCACTCATTAAATCTAGTAGTAAATGATATGGTAAAGTCCTCACTGGAAGCGGCAAATTTTTTTCATATGGTGCAGAAGATATATGTCTTCTTTTCGTCTTCAACTTTGAGATGGTCGATACTCTTGAAAAATGTAACTGGTTTAACATTAAAACCGCTTAGTGATACAAGGTGGGAAAGTCGAATACAGGCAATAAAACCTCTAAGGTATCAAATAGGTCAATCTTATGATGCACTGTTTAGCATATATGAAGATTCAGATATGGACACCTCTTCCGGTTTGTTGAATCAAGTTAAACAGTTTAAATTTGTATGCTCCATTATAATTTGGTACGAAACTTTGTTTCGAATTAACCCTGTCAGTAAATTAATGCAAAGTACAGACTTTGAATTATGTTCAGTAATTCAATGGTTAAAGAATACAACAGAATTTTTTAAAAAAGCACGTTCAGATTATTTTTTTAATCAAGTGCTTGTTGATGCCAAAGAATTGGCCACTGAAATTGACGGCGAGACAAATTTTGACACTTCGCCTAAACATCGAGTTAGGTCTAAAAAAAGACAATTTAATTATGAGTGTCGAGATGAACCTATTATTGATCCCAAAGAGAAATATAAAATAGATGTTTTTTTCACATAATGGACACAGCTATAAACTCACTCGAGTTAAGATTTTCCCAAATTGTTGAACACAGTGAACATTTTGCTTTTCTTTATAACATATATGGCTTAAGAAAGATGCCTAACGATGAACTGTTAGGTCATTGTAAGGCCCTTGAAGTTATTTTAACCGACAAAGACTCATCTGATATAAACGGACAAGATCTTGCAGATGAGTTGTCAGTCCTATGTACCCTTTTGGATGAAAATCTGTCTCCCCGGAACGTTCTAAAATTTATCACAAAATTAAATTTTGGACCAAACATAAATATTGCTCTCAGAATTCTGTTGACTCTACCTGTGGCAGTTGCTAGTGGCGAAAGAAGTTTTTAAAAAAATATGTTTTAAAGAAATTATAAAAGAGTTTGCCGAGAAAAAAGTTAGAAGAAAATTTGTTTAAACTTGAAAATGTTTTTTCATGTATGAAAACTGTTTTATTGTATTTTGCGATTTAGTGGAAGTTTTTTTATTGACTTTTTAAAATATTTGATAAGTTTTTCCCGACTTACAAAATAAGTACCTACCTGTCTCCTACTTATATATTTTATTTTGTTATGGTGACGTTTCATTTTATGAATATTAAATTTTTTATAAAACAAAAGTCTTTTGTTATTCAACAAATAACTGCAAAAAATTTTACTCAATGTCAAAAAATATATTTTAAAATACTTAATTGTGATTCACTGCAAGGGGCGGCCAAAATCACTTTTGCCCAGGGCGGCGGAAGAGCTGGATCGGGCCCTGCTGACAGGTGAATGAAAATCTAGACTAATACTGGTAAAAGTTGCAGTATATTCTGTGCAGGAAATGAAGTCTCCAAGCGTCCGTTCGTTCTAGAGAATCAGTGATGTCTGCCCATCTTCGAAGTCACGGGCTCAATTGTTTATTGAAACCAGTAGATAACCGGTGAAGACGTCGGTGTTTCGAGGTGGTCGCTGTAGCCCTGTCAGCGTACCCAGACCCACGATGCCTCGACCCGCCTTCTCAGCTCAGCGACGAATTATCTTATAGCAGTATATTATTTATTTTATTTTGATTATTGTAAGGCTAGAATTCTCAAATACTAGTATTACTTTTATTAGAAACATTAATGTTATTCAATATTTATTTTTCTTCCTCTTCCACCGAAATTTTAAAATATTTTTCAAATTTGTTAGCAAATTCCACCGATTGTTTTTAACGTCACAGTTTAGTGTATTTGGTGATAACTTCTCAGAAATGTTTATGAATGCGTAGTTATTTCCTTCCGCTGACGCCACACAACGCTGACACCCTAAAGGGCCGCGGCGCCAAGAGCCACTGCTGAAACGTAAACAGATGTCTCCGATAATCTCCAATTCTTTCCAACGCCGCAAGAAAGTCAGTCAGTCTTCAGAGTTCGGACACAGCTATTGCAAGATCGTGCGTTCAGTTACGGCTTGTGACATAACTGCGAGAAGATTCTATTATTTCCCGTTTTGCGATTTCAATGTGGTGATTAGTGAAAAATGCCTAGGAAATCATTGATAGAAATTGGTGTTATTCTGCACATGGTGCAGATGTGTCAACAGTGTGAAGTATTCGATGAGAACTACAAATTGAAGTGTCGTTCGAATAAAGTGCCGGGAAGAAGTGTGTGCAAAATTTTTCGATAAAACACCTTAAACATTCACGGTAGGAATCGTCGATTTTGATAATATGTATATTCGAAAAAAATCGAACTTTAACGTGATCGCGTTCTCTGGGACCCTTCTTTCCGCAGATTTTATTTTTTAATTGGATTCTGGAGGGTGGACAAATCTCTTCTAGATCTAGACTAACGGACTGCATCGTTGAAAGCACGATTTTGATAATATTTTCGAAAAGATCGAACTTTAACGGCATCGCGTCCTGTAGGAACCTTCTTTTCGCGGATTTTATTTTGTATTTCGATTCTGGAGGGTGGGCAAACGAAATTATTGCATGGGCAAATCTCTTCTACGTCTATACTAACGGAATACATCGTTGAAAGAACGAGTTTGATAATATTTTCGAAAAAATCGAACTTTAACGTGATCGCGTCCTCCAGTACACTTTCTCCGCGGATTTTATTTTTTAATTCGATTCTGGTGGGTGGGCAAACGAAATTATTGGGTGGGCAAATCACTTCTACATCTAGACTAACGGACTGCATCGTTGAAAGACCGATTTTGATAATATTTTCGAAAAAATTGAACTTTAACGGCATCGCGTCCTGTAGGATCCTTCTTTTCGCGGATTTTATTTTTTATTTCGAATCTGGAGGGTGGGCAAACGAAATTATTGCATGGGCAAATCTCTTCTACGTCTATACTAACGGAATACATCGTTGAAAGAACGAGTTTGATAATATTTTCGAAAAAATCGAACTTTAACGGCATCGCGTCCTGTAGGACCCTTCTTTTCGCGGATTTTATTTTTTATTTCGAATCTGGAGGGTGGGCAAACGAAATTATTGCATGGGCAAATCTCTTCTACATCTAGACTAACGGACTGCATCGTTGAAAGAACGATTTTGATAATATTTTCGAAAAAATCGAACTTTAACCTGATCGCGTCCTCCAGTAACCTTCTCTTCGCGGATTTTATTTTTTAATTCGATTCTGGAGGGTGGGCAAACGAAATTATTGGGTGGGCATATCTCTTCGAGATCTAAGCTAAAGGACTGCACCGTTAAACAATCGATTTCGTCGTTTAATTAATAAAAAATCGAACTTTTACTTGGTCGCTTCAACGGGTGTCGCGATCCTTGGCTATTTTTATTAATAATTCGGTTCTAGAGGGTGGGCAAACGAAATAAATGGATGGGCAAATCTCTGTGACATCTAAACTAAAGGACGGCACCGTTAAACAATCGATTTCGTCGTTCAATTATTAAAAAATCGAACTTTTACTTGGTCGCTTCAACGGGTGTCGCGCTCCTTGGCTATTTTTATTAATAATTCGGTTCTGCAGGGGGGGGGGGGGCAAACGAAATAAATTGGATGGGCAAATCTCTTTGACATTTAAACTAAAGGACGGCACCGTTAAACAATCGATTTCGTCGTTTAATTAATAAAAAATCGAACTTGTACTTGGTCGCTTCAACGGGTGTCGCGCTCCTTGGCTATTTTTATTAATAATTCGGTTCTGGAGGGTGGGCAAACGAAATAAATGGATGGGCAAATCTCTTTGACATCTAAACTAAAGGACGGCATCGTTAAACAATCGACTTCGTTGCTTAATTAATAAAAAATCGAACTTGTACTTGGTCGCTTCAACGGGTGTCGCGCTCCTTGGCTATTTTTATTAATAATTCGGTTCTGGAGGGTGGGCAAACGAAATAAATGGATGGGCAAATCTCTTTGACATCTAAACTAAAGGACGGCATCGTTACACAATCGATTACGTCGTTTAATTAATAAAAAATCAAACTTTTACTTGGTCGCTTCAACGGGTGTCGCGCTCCTTGGCTATTTTTATTAATAATTCGGTTCTGGAGGGTGGGCAAACGAAATAAATGGATGCGCAAATCTCTTTGACATCTAAACTAAAGGACGGCACCGTTAAACAATCGATTTCGTCGTTTAATTAATAAAAAATCGATCTTTTACTTGGTCGCTTCAACGGGTGTCGCGCTCCTTGGCTATTTTTATTAATAATTCGGTTCTGGAGGGTGGGCAAACGAAATAAATGGATGGGCAAATCTCTTTGACATCTAAACTAAAGGACGGCATCGTTATACAATCGATTTCTTCGTTTAATTAATAAAAAATCGAACTTTTACTTGGTCGCTTCAACGGGTGTCGCGCTCCTTGGCTATTTTTATTAATAATTCGGTTCTGGAGGGTGGGCAAACGAAATAAATGGATGGGCAAATCTCTTTGACATCTAAACTAAAGGACGGCATCGTTAAACAATCGACTTCGTTGCTTAATTAATAAAAAATCGAACTTGTACTTGGTCGCTTCAACGGGTGCCGCGCTCCTTGGCTATTTTTATTAATAATTCGGTTCTAGTGGGTGGGCAAACGAAATAAATGGATGGGCAAATCTCTTTGACATCTAAACTAAAGGACGGCACCGTTAAACAATCGATTTCGTCGTTTAATTAATAAAAAATCGATCTTTTACTTGGTCGCTTCAACGGGTGTCGCGCTCCTTGGCTATTTTTATTAATAATTCGGTTCTGGAGGGTGGGCAAACGAAATAAATGGATGGGCAAATCTCTTTGACATCTAAACTAAAGGACGGCATCGTTATACAATCGATTTCTTCGTTTAATTAATAAAAAATCGAACTTTTACTTGGTCGCTTCAACGGGTGTCGCGCTCCTTGGCTATTTTTATTAATAATTCGGTTCTGGAGGGTGGGCAAACGAAATAAATGGATGGGCAAATCTCTTTGACATCTAAACTAAAGGACGGCATCGTTAAACAATCGATTTCGTTGCTTAATTAATAAAAAATCGAACTTGTACTTGGTCGCTTCAACGGGTGTCGCGCTCCTTGGCTATTTTTATTAATAATTCGGTTCTGGGGGGTGGGCAAACGAAATAAATGGATGGGCAAATCTCTTTGACATCTAATCTAAAGGACGGCATCGTTAAACAATCGATTTCGTTGCTTAATTAATAAAAAATCAAACTTTTCCTTGGTCGCTTCAACGGGTGTCGCGCTCCTTGGCTATTTTTATTAATAATTCGGTTCTGGAGGGTGGGCAAACGAAATAAATGGATGGGCAAATCTCTTTGACATCTAAACTAAAGGACGGCATCGTTAAACAAAAGATTTCGTTGCTTAATTAATACAAAATCGAACTTGTACTTGGTCGCTTCAACGGGTGTCGCGCTCCTTGGCTATTTTTATTAATAATTCGGTTCTGGGGGGTGGGCAAACGAAATAAATGGATGGGCAAATCTCTTTGACATCTAAACTAAAGGACGGCATCGTTAAACAATCGATTACGTCGTTTAATTAATAAAAAATCGAACTTTTACTTGGTCGCTTCAACGGGTGTCGCGCTTCTTGGCTATTTTTATTAATAATTCGGTTCTGGAGGGTGGGCAAACGAAATAAATGGATGGGCAAATCTCTTTGACATCTAAACTAAAGGACGGCATCGTTAAACAATCGATTTCGTTGCTTAATTAATAAAAAATCGAACTTGTACTTGGTCGCTTCAACGGGTGTCGCGCTCCTTGGCTATTTTTATTAATAATTCGGTTCTGGAGGGTGGGCAAACGAAATAAATGCATGGGCAAATCTCTTTGACATCTAAACTAAAGGACGGCATCGTTAAACAATCGATTTCGTTGCTTAATTAATAAAAAATCAAACTTTTCCTTGGTCGCTTCAACGGGTGTCGCGCTCCTTGGCTATTTTTATTAATAATTCGGTTCTGGAGGGCGGGCAAACGAAATAAATGGATGGGCAAATCTCTTTGACATCTAAACTAAAGGACGGCATCGTTATACAATCGATTACGTCGTTTAATTAATAAAAAATCGAACTTTTACTTGGTCGCTTCAACGGGTGTCGCGCTCCTTGGCTATTTTTATTAATAATTCGGTTCTGGTGGGTGGGCAAACGAAATAAATGGATGGGCAAATCTCTTTGACATCTAAACTAAAGGACGGCATCGTTAAACAATCGATTTCTTCGTTTAATTAATAAAAAATCGAACTTTTACTTGGTCGCTTCAACGGGTGTCGCGCTCCTTGGCTATTTTTATTTATAATTCGGTTCTGTAGGGTGGGCAAACGAAATAAATGGATGGGCAAATCTCTTTGACATCTAAACTAAAGGACGGCACCGTTAAACAATCGATTTCGTCGTTTAATTAATAAAAAATCGGACTTGTACTTGGTCGCTTCAACGGGTGTCGCGCTCCTTGGCTATTTTTATTAATAATTCGGTTCTGGGGGGTGGGCAAACGAAATAAATGGATGGGCAAATCTCTTTGACATCTAAACTAAAGGACGGCATCGTCAAACAATCGATTTCGTTGCTTAATTAATAAAAAATCAAACTTTTCCTTGGTCGCTTCAACGGGTGTCGCGCTCCTTGGCTATTTTTATTAATAATTCGGTTCTGGAGGGTGGGCAAACGAAATAAATGGATGGGCAAATCTCTTTGATATCTAAACTAAAGGACGGCATCGTTAAACAATCGATTACGTCGTTTAATTAATAAAAAATCGAACTTTTACTTGGTCGCTTCAACGGGTGTCGCGCTCCTTGGCTATTTTTATTAATAATTCGGTTCTGGAGGGTAGGCAAACGAAATAAATGGATGGGCAAATCTCTTTGACATCTAAACTAAAGGACGGCATCGTTAAACAATCGATTTCGTTGTTTAATTAATAAAAAATCGAACTTGTACTTGGTCGCTTCAACGGGTGTCGCGCTCCTTGGCTATTTTTATTAATAATTCGGTTCTGGAGGGTGGGCAAACGAAATAAATGCATGGGCAAATCTCTTTGACATCTAAACTAAAGGACGGCATCGTTAAACAATCGATTTCGTTGCTTAATTAATAAAAAATCAAACTTTTCCTTGGTCGCTTCAACGGGTGTCGCGCTCCTTGGCTATTTTTATTAATAATTCGGTTCTGGAGGGTGGGCAAACGAAATAAATGGATGAGCAAATCTCTTTGACATCTAAACTAAAGGACGGCATCGTTAAACAATCGATTACGTCGTTTAATTAATAAAAAATCGAACTTTTACTTGGTCGCTTCAACGGGTGTCGCGCTCCTTGGCTATTTTTATTAATAATTCGGTTCTGGAGGGTGGGCAAACGAAATAAATGGATGGGCAAACCTCTTTGACATCTAAACTAAAGGACGGCATCGTTAAACAATCGATTTCTTTGCTTAATTAATAAAAAGTCGAACTTTTACTTGGTCGCTTCAACGGGTGTCGCGCTCCTTGGCTATTTTTATTAATAATTCGGTTCTGCAGGGTGGGCAAACGAAATAAATGGATGGGCAAATCTCTTTGACATCTAAACTAAAGGACGGCACCGTTAAACAATCGATTTTGATAACATGGAGGGTGATGTAGACAAATTTTTCAATTTGTTCATAACTTTTTTTTGGTGGGTGGGGAAAAAAAAATTTTGGATGGGCAAACGTGGGCAAGCGATGAACAATCATGCCCCACCGTTATATTATAAAAAAATTTTCATGGGGGTTGTTGAGAAGCGAAAGCATAGCACGTTAAACCATGGAGGCCATGAAGGGCCATCGGCGTATTTTAGTGTTCAGGTTAAAGGATACGCGTCTGCTTTTCGTCAGCTCAAGCGTAGGCTGTTGTCCAGCCATACTTCGAGTTATCCTAAGCCGGAACTAAGGTTCTCTGGGGTTAAGGGTTCTACTCGGGTGGCCTCGCGTCGACTTGTTTAGACTGTCGCCAAGGCCCCATCTTGAGGTAATAAATTAGTTACCGACGTTTCGAGATTTGGAAAGTTCCCGTTCTCACGCCTCACAACCACCCTCGACATTGACACGCCTCCGCCAATAGACAGTTTTATTTTACCACCTCTCTGTTACAAATTCACCAATAGCTTAGTTTTGTTCATCCTGTAGCCTTAAGACTCCACCCCTGCGAGGAATTCTGGAGTCATCGTTCGCGAGCGAATGTGCCGTCGCAGGCAGAAGCATTTCAAAAACACGCTAAGACACCTCGAGCTCTGCTTGCGAGCAGAAGACGTTGTATGACTGGTCCGGTTAAACTTGTATGAACATCTCCGATTTTACCTTTTGATATTGAAATTTCATTTCAAATATAGTCTAAGTTTTTGTGTTTTTAAATTGTGTGCGGTGTTTTTCTCAATCACCCCTCATCAGTGCTTCTCATTTTGGAACATCAGTGTTCAAATTTCTTGGGCTCTTGCACGACATCATAGTGCAGGAGAAGTGGTTAGGGAATCGTGAAGACTTACAACCTTCAACTAAAGCGACGCCCTGCCATATCAACAGGGGTGCTGATGAAAATTTTTTTTTTGGCCATAATTTTTTTTTGAAGGGTGGGCAAACGAAAATTTTTTATGGGGAAACGTGGGCAAACGATGGACAAACGAATGCCGTTTCGTTTTTCCAAAAATTCGAATTTGAGGGTGCTATCTTCACAGACCTGGTCCGGCCGGCCTGCACAGTTCGGCCTGCGCAGGCCAAACCGTCAGTTCGGCCGGACCGTGTGTGGCGGCCTTAAGGCGGCCCAGTTTTGTTGCCGGGCCCTGACTCTCCATCCGCCCTTCTGGTGGCGAGCCACGTACGGTTCTGTAATAAGTAGTAATAAATAACAATATATTTATTAGTATTTAATTTAAATTTAGACTTATTTTCAAGCATTCTAAAAACATATACAGTCGGTGTAGAAAGTAACTTCAAATAAGTAAAAAAATTACGCCAAGTACATGAAATCTAATCAATCACAAAAAATAGAAGTTAATAATAATTACAAAATAAAAAGAAGTTGTGAAATCAAATTGAGCTGCAAGTACACAAAGGTGCTTTCCAACTGCGCTTAAGATGACACAATGGAATATACACAGCTAAAAGGCTGTGTTCGTAAATTCTATTACTCATATCGCGAACATTTTAATTAACCCATTAGAATAATTTTAATTAACCCATCAGAATAAAAGAATGGCTTTCAAACTTTCTTTAGATATAATTAGATATAATATTATATTATGATTATTATATTTTCCGTTAAAATTGATTACTGACATGGATATGCAAAGTTCTACTTTAAATTGGTCGCTGTACGAATACTTTCTACACCGGCTGTGACATCTTAAAATGTGTATGTATAATATTATGTATGTATTTACGATTCGCCGTGGCCGGTTTGGCTGACGGTGGTGGTGGTGGTGGTGGTGGTGGCGGTAGCGGTGGCGCAGCCGCGGCCAGTGACGGCTCCGCCATATTTCATTCTGCCAATTCGGCATCGATTTCTAAATAAATTAATATCATCATTAAATGACTCGAAAAATAAATTTAAATAAATGTTGGTATATAAATTTTTAATATTTACCATCTAACGCGTTCTGCACATTTTTCTACAAAAATTAATAAACAATTAATTAGCAAATAAGATCAAGAGTTCATTAAAGCTGCGTATGATAGAAGAGTCATACATGTAGCGCAAGGGTACGTATTGTTCCATTGCAAATTGGAAATTAGGAAATATAAAAGTTTGAAAAGTGAAACAGTGTATGATGCGAAATTATAAAAATTACATTACATTACAAAATATGTTTCTTCTCATTACTTCACAAGCTTTTCCATTATTAATATTCAATAAAAAACTGTAACGTATTATAACATTATTTTGTGAACGATTCGCAGTTGTAACTAGTAGCAAAACAAGAAGGTATTGCACACGTTGAAGCATATTCTATAACTTATAACGCCAACGATTAGAAATATATTAAACATATCTGAGTTGAATATAAATGAACATGTAAAGTACAACATTTTGAAAGTCTTTGGTAGTGTTGTGCCAAGACGCCTGGGGTCGAGATTCTGGGTGCGAATCTCGGGGTGCTCCTGGGCGTCCTTCGCGATCGTCGTCCACGGGCTCCGGAGGTTCGGGTGATTATGCCGGGACGGGAGGTTTCGGTTGAGAACCCGGAGGTAGGAGATCGTTGCAGGTTAAAGAGTTGGAACTCACCGTAAGGTTAACAAGTTTATTCAGTCCCGATCTGGGGGACAGTGACACTGTGCCTAGGTTGGCGTGAGTCTTGTATAAAAAGTCGGGTGATGTTCCCGTAACAAAGCTTTATCAAATCGTAGCTCGCATTGTTCGTACATCGTTATATACTTTAGTCGGGACGAAGCGGGGACCATCGGGGTCTCCGCCTTTGGCCTGGGTTTGGGGTGATTTCGTCATATGCTGACGGTCTTTGTGCGCTTCCGAAATCGTTTACGTGGTTGTGCCTGATTTCGGCCGCTCGATTGCGGCAATCGGAATGTGCGTGATGTCGACACGCTTAGGTGTCGATGCCCGGGCACAACAGTAGGCACTTTGCCTATGTTAACTATCAATGGAAGTAGACCGTAACTATATAGCAAGTATATAACAACAAGAACATATTGGATACATAGAAGCATATTTTAACTCGGATGTGTTTCATACTTCTAATCGCTGACGTTACATGTTAGAATATGCTTTAACATGTCTAATATCTTGATATTACTTGCTATACAGTTACAGTCTACTTCCACTGATAGTAGTTAACATAGACAAATTGCCTACCAATGACTCAAAATGTTGTACATTTTAGATCGCAGCGCCAAGTATTTTGAATAAAATATTTATTCGTATTAAAATATTTATTTGTATAAAAATATATCTGCTTAATATTATTTAATACATTTTTTCATTGTACCATTGTGATTTTTTCTTTGTATAAATAGCCATTGTGATAATTGGCGCAATTGTTGTATATCATTATTTTTGTAATGTTAAATATAGAACATTAATAAATTAATATTAATTTACGACAATGTTTTTAAATGGGATTCTTTTTGATGGGATAATTAAAATGTCCGCGATATGAGTAATGGAATAACACAGCATTTTCGCTGTGTATATGTAGTTGTGTCATCTGAAGCGCAGTTGGAAAGTACCTTTATGTACTTGCAGCTCATTTTGATTTCACATCTTTTTTTATATTGTAATTATATTTTTAATTTTTTATTTACGTGATTATATTTTTTTGTTATCGTATGTAACTTGAGCCCCATCCTCAAGGTTAAAAGTCTCGACACGTGTTGAATACTTTTGGGAACGTAGAATCTTAGAATTATGCGGAATCAGCAGAAACTGTGTCGGATGATCTTGCGCGCTAATTCGTCATACGCGTGAATCATAGAAAGAATTTTGCTGTATCAGTAGAAACTGCATAGAACCATGTTGGGTCGGATCGTCGTTTTTGCATTGGAGGGAGGGGCTACGCCAAAAGAGTAATCCTGATAACCAGATGTATGCGATCTGACGTCAGATTGGCAGCAGGGTCAGCCGTGAGAGCGCAGAGCCTGACGTCAGATCCGTAGTCATCTATGTCCGCATAAGGATACGTTCTGAGGTACAGAGCCTGACATCAGGACCCTGACGTCAGATGGGCAGCAGATTCGCATCAGATCCTGCCGTTCGCCTGACACGTATAATAGCGCCATCTGAAGGCCAGAATTACCAAACTATTCCCTACGCGTGACGCCACACGGCTGTCCCTACCCTTACATAACCCTCAAGCAAATTCTACAGTTTATTAAATAATTAATGCTACTTACTTCAAAAAGTATTTATTCTTTTTTTATTAATATACATGATCGGTGATTACAATTGTTACAAAATAATATAAGTAGCGCATATAAATTCAAAGAGGGACTTTCAACATTTAAATATACAAATCCACGTCCCGTAACCACTGGTACCTAGTAGGGGCGATATCAGAAAATTTCATTCAATATTTTCGACTTCTTTTTTGTGTAAAAGCATCATGTTTCCTGTTGTGTTAGCGCTGAAAACAAACACAATATTAGTATAAAATTAAACGTAACGTATGGATAAACAGGATACATGCCATACTTACTTCAACTTCATCTCCGCACAGTACACATATTAGGCGATCATGCATGCTCCTGCGAACATTAACATTTATAAGAAAACATATGTTAAATTATTATCTACTAAACAAGACGCTAAACATTCGCACGTCGCGCGTAACCCTACTGTTCTATCTCGCAAATAATAATGTAAATCTCGATTTCCGCGACGTAGATAATTGGAAATTATTCAATTCCATAATGACGTTTACCTTCTCGATACGTCGAGATGATTTGTCTGGATATTGTTGCTTAGAATCGCGTAGAATATTCTTCGATTTTGCCGGCACTTATTGCCACTGCCAGTGATTGCCACCTCAGACCTCGAAAACGAACGCAAACTGGACGTAGTGTCTTGACCAATCACGAGTTTCGGCAGTATGGCGCAGCCAATCCGAGCGTAGCCCATTATACCACATTAGTACTCGTGGTACATCTACATACCTACATACCCTTTGCTCAAAGTGGTATCTATTTTGGTTGAAGCCGTACATACGCTCGAAGAATACTTATTCCACGCGATTCTAAGCAACAATATCCAGACAAATCATCTCGACGTATCGAGAAGGTAAACGTCATTATTTAATTGAATAATTTCCAATTATCTACGTCGCGGAAATCGAGATTTACATTATTATCTGTGACATAGAACAGTAGGGTTACGCGCGACGTGCGAATGTTTAGCGTCTTGTTTAGTAGATAATAATTTAACATATGTTTTCTTATAAATGTTAATGTTCGCAGGAGCATGCATGATCGCCTAAGATGTGTACTGTGCGGAGATGAAGTTGAAGTAAGTATGGCATGTATCCTGTTTATCCATACGTTGCGTTTAATTTTATACTAATATTGTGTTTGTTTTCAGCGCTAACACAACAGGAAACATGATGCTTTTACACAAAAAAGAAGTCGAAAATATTGAATGAAATTTTCTGATATCGCCCCTACTAGGTACCAGTGGTTACGGGACGTGGATTTGTATATTTAAATGTTGAAAGTCCCTCTTTGAATTTATATGCGCTACTTATATTATTTTGTAACAATTGTAATCACCGATCATGTATATTAATAAAAAAAGAATAAATACTTTTTGAAGTAAGTAGCATTAATTATTTAATAAACTGTAGAATTTGCTTGAGGGTTATGTAAGGGTAGGGACAGCCGTGTGGCGTCACGCGTAGGGAATAGTTTGGTAATTCTAGCCTTCAGATGGCGCTATTATACGTGTCAGGCGAACGGCAGGATCTGATGCGAATCTGCTGCCCATCTGACCTCAGGGTCCTGATGTCAGGCTGTGTACCTCAGAACGTATCCTAATGCGGACATAGATGACTACGGATCTGACGTCAGGCTCTGCGCCCCAGATGTGGTTATCAGGGTAAGACAGAGATCGCAAATCATGACACCAGTCATAAAAGCGCGCTCCAAACTGCACAAAGCTTCAAATCGTTGCAACGTGTTGTGCGGAAAAGGCATACTACATTCCTCTTACGACCACGGGAGAATTCGCGCAAGTAACCCGCCAATTATTGGATCAATCCGCACGATTGATTTCGCGGGAAGAATACCTCGCGTGGGAAGAACGGTGCAACGAGTTCATCGATTCTTTAGAAGAACATCAATCGGTGTTCGCCAATCGCTGGTTGCTCGAATCGCGCAGCTCGAAGGACTAAAATATTCGTTGCGCGGCCATTTTGTGCATGAAAGTGCTGGACATTCGAGTACGGGACTTTTGTGGCGCGAAATAGACTCTGCGTTCGATAGCCGCGTGTTAACTGGTGCCGTGTTAAATTCGAATTACATCGAGCCGCGCAACTTCTTCCAAGATGCCGGGACCATTGTGCTGGAGCATGTGCGGGGTGCTTTGAGGAAACATCGGCACCTCAAAGTGAACACGGTGTTCAACGATGAATTTGTGGCGGGTGACAAGCGTGCTTGTAAAAGCATCAACACCCGAAACTGCGAACTCTTCCGCACATCCGATCTGCAGGAGTAGTACCAGAGATGCGTCGTCGAACCCACCCTGGCATCGCTGGAAGAGTTCTAGGAACGCGATATCTTTTGAGCACTGTTTTGCAACGTCAGCATATCTGTTTGAAACACGACCAGCTTCCCCTCTAATTCTTCCTGCTGCTCTCTTAAAACTTTAATGCTCTTTTCCATGTACAGTTTATTGACGGCATCGGTGTCGACCACCGGCTGAGCTACGCGTCGTATCTTGCGCGATTTTGCATCAAAGTCTGCACCGGCTACGCAAAGAGCGTTATCTCGCATATAATTTCGAAGCAAACCGCTCCATTTGTAATAGTCCATTCTACCTGCTCCACTCTTCTCGAGCGATACCCCAAATTTGCATCTCGATGCATACAGTGCACATCATTGGCGTGCGGCTTAATTTATATAATGAGGCCTACCTCACGCAGTTCCTCGTAAATAGATAGAATTTCGGGATCATGAGAGCTGTTACCCGCCTGACGCGACGCTTCCAGCAAACGCAATCGATCCTCCAGCTCGTTGGGATCGTCCCAGTGTACGAAATCGATCTTGTTATCGTTTACCACCATGGCTCGTGGTGTCCTAAGACATTTCCATGCTTTATTAACTGATGTGCGGGGGATTAGCGGTGCAATTACATGTCTGTACTTGTATCCCTTGTTGCTCAATATGGGATTTTTAGCACCATGATCGCGTCTGTGGGCATTCGTCGCCAGCAGTATACTTTTGTATTTTTGTTTATCAGCATCGGTGTATATAGCATCATTGGGAATTCTCTTGAAAATCAGTTCGTAAAGACCGGGTGTTCCTCCGTATTTTACATCATCTATGATTATATTATCATCCTTGTCTATATCGAAAGCCTTATCCCCAAGCATCGTTCCACTATTGCCAAAGTATACACCGTACACATAGTCCATTGTTGTATCCTTATCACCACTTAGGATTGCGCTCATGTATTTTTGCCCCAGCTGACCGAAATGACTGCGAAACGTTTCTTGTCCCTCGGATGTTTGAAGTTGCTGTCTGATAGATGTTACAAACGACTCATTGGGACTAGTTTCGAAAACGTCGTCATCAATGGTTGCGAGCGATTGTACACTGGGAAATGTATTTATTGTTGTGGGAGGAACGGGAGACTCGTTTGATGTAGCATTCCACCGTTTATGCTTCGATTGAACTGGTGTAGAGGTTATCGGTGAATATTCAGACGACATGTGTCGTTTCCTCTTTGTCTTGCGCGATGTGTTCCCTTTCGGATGGAGTTTTTTAGGCGTTAATGTTTCATTCCCTTCAACGTCTGTGCTCATCGACGGTGATGTGCCAGCTTCTGTCGCTGTGGTATTTTCCACAATATGTTTTAAGGGTTCGACGATAGGTGTGAAATATCTCTCCAACGCGATATCTTCCTCCATCTTGCCAGTCTTCAAAGCCTGATGTTTCCGGCGAATGGATTCGCTGGTTTTTGCAATTTCCTTCGCTATTCTCTCGCGATCCTTAATCTCCAGAGTATCGATATCAGTCATCGTTGTACCGCTGACGTTGCTTTCCCACCGACGTGTTGACGACAATTGACCATCTCACGATACGGCAAACACGTTAAATCCCTTTCTGTAACGTCCATTGGACATCGCGCTATCCTTGTCTATTACCACGAAACCATACTCTCATTGCCAACAATTACGACACAAAGCGCAGAAATCCTCGTAAGAAATGTCAGTGTTTACGTGATCGTTATACACATGTTTCAAGTTGGTACCATCCTGCTTAAACAGAATCAACAGATTGGCATTGTCGCGTATAAGATGTTTGGGAATCTTTGCATACGTCTGACAGAGATAGAAGCAGTCAACGTTCGAGTGGCGCCCCATTGCAAAGTATTCCCTTATTGTATCTTGCTTGTCGCATGCCACGTCATCAAAGATAAAAATGGAATTCAGAAGCGATTCTCTCGGTGGGATGACGTCACTGTTATTCGAAAACGTAAAGTAGCCAATTTCATCTATCGGAGTCAATAAATTCTCCAAATACTGGTATTTCGGCTGTTGCAACGACTTGGAATACACGTACACGTTCTCGAAGCGGACGCCGTGAGGACTTTCCAACAAGCTCACCAGCACGTTGGTCTTTCCGCAATTTGATGGGCCACAAACGAGGCAGCGTATAGTGTTTGGTAGCATGCTACCATGCCTGCGTCTGGTTTTCGAAGCCATCACTCGTGATTTATCGTCAAAATTTGTCACGCGTATCGTTACAGGTTGTCGCACGAATCGCATCCTCCCCGCAAACTGTGAAAATTAATTTTGATACGTCGAAGCGGTGGCGCGCCCTATTTATAGGTGCACGCCGACACAAAACAGCTCAGTATTCAAAATGCTTCTGGTCCTGTCGGATAATTGTGATATTCGAGACATAACCTGTGAGCAGTTGAAATATATACCAAAGATTATTCTACCTCGGGAGTTTGGGAGACACATTGATCAGTTGTGGGACAGACTCCCCGAGCATATAAAAGCCGATTCTGAGGTTCGGTAGTATCGTCGGTGTTTGAAGCATTATAATCGTCCTTGGCAGCGAACGCATATCGACGGTCCAGCACCATTGATTAAAAACTGTAGCGAATGTCGCCGACGAGAGTAAAGAAAGGCTGTGGTTTGTTAAATCGAGCGATAAACGCGCTACCTATCGAATTACATATTCCGGGATACCAGTTTTGCGGCCCGGGAACTTATCTAGCAAAACGATTGGCTAGAGGGGATCAAGGTATCAATCCGTTGGACGCAACGTGTCGCGAACACGATATTGCGTATTCGCGTAGCAACGATCTTGGCGAAAGACACGCGGCAGATAATGTTCTCGCTGACAAAGCGCGAAAACGCATCGTTGCGCGAGACTCGACTCTGGGTGAAAGAGGTGCTGCTACAGCTGTTTGGGCGGCTATGAAGGCCAAGACGAAAATCGGAATGGGGATAAAAACAAAATTGCGCAAAGGGACTCCAAAAAGAGCATCGAAAAAGCGGATTCTTCCGGTGGCAAAACGGGGGGTATATTACCACTTCTCCCGCTGCTAGGTGTTCTCGGATCATTGGCTGGTGGAGTGGCGGGGATCGCCAAGGCGGTAAACGATAATAAGGCGGCGCAACATCAGCTGCAGGAAATGCAACGTCATAGTCGCTCCATGGAAGGTCGCGGACTTTATCTCGCACCATACAAGCGCGGACAGGGAATATCGAAACGAAAAAAAAACGTCGAAAAGAAAATAAAAATGCCCGCGGGCGTAACTACCGATGCACAATTGGAGGAGTTGGCAAAACATATGCGCATTCCATTCTTAAGAGGTGTTTTTATGCGTAACGCGTTACCAGTCGGAGGAGTACGTCGAAACGAGAGCGGTATCGTAAATTTGGACAATGTCGAGGGACCGGGGACTCATTGGGTGGCGTATGCGAAGAGAGGGTGTCGAGCTATATATTTCGACAGCTTTGGAAATCTTCGACCGCCCAAGGAATTGGTAAAATATTTGGATAAGGATGCTGTGAGAATTGAATACAATCGAACGTCTTATCAGAAGTACGATCAGAGCAATTGCGGGCACCTATGTCTACGCTTTCTATAAACGATGGGCATCAAATTTAAGGATTGACTTCCCACCACTCTGATTCAGTACTAGTCGAGCCGTGCTGTTCGGAACATGTCGTTAACATTCACTCTAACCGGCAAGAGTAGCACCCTCGCGGTAAGCTACTTTCCACCCATAGATTTGAGCGACGATGATTACGAGCTTGGCCTAACAACCTTTGAAACTTATCACACAATACCGAACATCGACTCGAGCAACGATAAATTCTACTTCACCGTAAACTACGATATCAACAATAGCGTCGACACCTCTTATGAATACATTACGATTCCCCACGGCTCGTACGAACTAGACGCCATTGCCAAGTATTTGAAGCAGCGATTACTCGAATGATATCCTCAAAATCTGGACGGTTCCGATGGAGGTGACAACGATGCGTATCCAATAGTGTTGCATCCCAACAACAATACCATGAAAAGCGAGCTGTACTGCCGGTTCGCTGTGGACTTCACAAAGCCCAATAACATTGGATCGCTACTGGGATTCTCGACGAATCGGGTATTAGAACCAGGACGGAGGCACGAATCGGACGATCCAATTAATATCATGAACGTGAACATTGTTCGTATTGAATGTAGCGTGACCTCTGGCGCGTACAACAATGGGAGGCGTGTACATACGATACATGAATTTTCTCCGGGAGTCCCACCAGGATATAAGATATCGGAAACGCCCGCGCAGATCATTTACCATCCAATCATCGCACGGGTCATTACGGATCTAACGATACGCGTTGTGGATCAAGACGGACGATTGCTTGATTTTCGAGGTGAAGAGATTACCATCAGACTGCACGTACGACGACGACGATAATACGTGTGGTGCGAAAGAAATGCTTTTATTGAATGACTCCAGAAACCCGTTTCTTCCAAGTGAAATTGTTTACAACAACAACAACTGCAACAGCTCTGATTACGCTAAAAAGAAGAGGCTCAGTGCTGCGAACATTGCATTTTTGAAATCTTTGGGATTCATTGTACGCATTTAAGTTGAAAAATGGCTGATATTCGAAGCATTGGAGGGAAGCCGACGTTTGATGACCACATCGTCAAGCTTCAGACTCACACATACAACCCATACGTCAACACGACGTTTGGATACAGTGATGAGATAAGAATACCGATACAGCAGCAGGATTTATACACATTGCCGTGTGAAAGTTTCCTCTATGTGGAGGGGAAATTGAAAATAAATAAGCCAAAAGATGCATTAACGGTGACGTTGGGAAATAATTGCATGGCGTTCTTATTCGATGAGATTCGATACGAGCTGAATGGCGTGGAGATTGATCGCAGCAGAAACGTTGGAATAACTAGCACGCTTAAAAACTATGTATCGCTGACATCTGGCGAAGACAAAAATATGGAGAATGTCGGATGGGCCAATAGTGAAAAATCATTTCAATTTTTGCATCCCACTCAAATATTTGCTGCGATTTTGCGAGGACTACAAACGCATGATTATTAATGCACGTCACGAATTGATTTTAATACGATCGCGCAACGACAACAATGCTCTGATAGGATCGTCGATGTTGGAACCAGAAATTGAATTGGTTAAACTATAATGGCGGATGCCCCATGTGACGTTAAATGACGTTAATAAGCTATCGTTGCTACATACTTTGGAACGTGGACAAAACCTGAGCATTTGTTTTCAATCGTGGGATCTGTACGAGTATCCTCTCTTACAGAGCACGACCAAGCATTCGTGGGCCGTGAAGGCATCTGCACAGCTGGAGAAGCCGCGATGTGTGATCCTTGCTCTACAGACTGGTCGAAGGAATGTGATGAGCGAAGACGTTACTATGTTCAATAACTGCAAATTGGCCAATGTAAAACTTTTTCTCAACTCAGAATTTTACCCATACGATGACATGAACTTGGACTTTGACAAGAATAAGCATGCCATCTTGTATCATATGTATACGCAATTCGGTAAAACGTATTATGGACATAGTTGCAACGCGGCATGATTCACCGTGGCTGAATTTTTACAATTTGGCCCCCTCGTGATGATTGATTGCTCGCGACAAAATGAGTCGATCAAGAATGGCACCGTGGACGTGCGCATAGAATTCGAGTGTAAAAAGAATGTGCCTGCAATACTACGGCCTACTGTCTGATTCTGCACGATCGGGTGGTTGAATACAATCCGCTGACAAACATGGTGCGCAAAATAAATTAAATTGCCACGCTACTTGCCTGCCCTCTCCTGTACCAAATTCATACAAAATTTCATCGTGAACATCGAGATGCTTTACGAGAAAGACTGCATTCTCTCGTCTGTCTTGGAAGCGAGTGGACCTCCGAATTGTACCGATAATGGTTGTACCAACGTTCGTTGACATGCAAGGGTTTATCGTTGATGGAAGATTTATCGTGAAGGAAGTGGCTGTCCTACGAAAGGGAACAATTCTCTCGCACTATATTTTTGGGAGTCCTATGCCGCAATTTCTTCTTTCGAAATCCGACAAATCGAGCATCTGATGGCTGGTAACAAAACATCATGGACTACGTTGGGACGATGGGACGTTCCGTACAGTATGGCTAAACAGCTAATTATGAAAGCTGTTGCCGATGCGATCGATGATGAAGAAGATGACGCATCCCATATCGTATACGTTAAAGGGCTGCAGAAACGCGACTGGCTTGCGGATTTCCTCGATGAAAATACGAGAGCAGACGCGATCATCGAGACGCTGGACATTGACTACGAGGATATCAAATCTCTAAATAAGCTAAGTGTAGTTAATACTCTGCGATGTGGCAGACACGCGAAACACTGTGCCATGCAAAATGTATTTAAAATATTCAACTGTTGGTCCAAACACCAGAGAAATGCATAAATAAAATATAATCAATTTTTAATGTATATGAAAATGTTTTTTCTTCCCCCTCCCCAACCTCCTACATGTGATGTACGCTAGATTTAGACGATACCCGATCAAAGTCGTTCGATATCCGTTCAATACCTGTTCGATACCCGTTCGATTCATGTTCAAAACCCGTTCAATACGCGATCAATGCCGTTCAATATGTGTCCGAAGCCGTTCGATACCCGTTCAATACCGTTCAATACACGTTCAATACCGTTCAATACCCGTTCGATACCCGATCAAAGCCATTCAATACCCGTTCAATACCCATTCAAAGCCGTTCATTACCCGTTGGATACCCTATCAGAGGTGTATGTTAGACGTTCGATACACGTTCGAAGCACGTTCGATGCACGATCAAAGTGGTACAATACACGTTCGATACCCGATCAAAACCGTTCGATTCACGTTCAAAGCCGTTCGATACCCGATCAAAGTGATATGGTCTAGCTGAATGATGAGTGCAAAGAAGAAGGGAAAGAAGATGTGTGTGAAGAAGGAGAAAGGAGAGCGTAGGCCAGAGAATAATTCGAAGAAAATGATAGCCGAACTAAGAATCGTCAGCGAAAATGCAGGTGAAAAACAAAGGCATCTTACTTTGCAAAGCTACGCACTTCTCGATTTCATGATAGGTGTTTGCATGCGAGAGCCAGGAGATGCAGCGAGACCAGTTGTCTTCAAACTGTGACAGGCATCAATCGTACAAGTCAGTCATCAGTACAAGTTTTTCGTTTTGGCGATAATAATGGGAATATCGCGAAGCGCCCCCCGAGGTATGTACTTTACAATATTCAGTCTGGTTTTGTCCTCTGGTGAAGATACACGTGCTTTGTTTTGATCCTAAGTCGGTTACAATTTTCGTTTGGTTCTTCTGGCTATATTGTGTTTTAGTCTGGGTTATTATCCTGATCGTGGGTGTACAACCTTGTCTACCCTGTGGGTAGTCCATATGCACTTCGCTGAGGGTGAGAGTGGTTGGAATTATATCAATCCTTGATATATACTAGTCAGCATACTTTTTGGGTGCTATCATCTTCAATCAGTCTGGAAGTGGACCTATTTGACGACGTGTGACTTGATTTCTGCTACTAAGTTCTTTCACTGTGGTCTCATGGCTCCTTCAGCTAAGAAATGCAAGGGATGTGGCACGGCAGTTGCAAATCCTGTCACCTGTGCTAAGTGTAGTGTGGTGTCCCATCCTGGTTGTATAGGCCGGACGGGTCACCCCTGTGCCAACGGCCTGTTTTTAAATTGCGAACTGTCTTCCTCCTCGGGATCAGCTGTTGTTGACGTTGACGTCACAGACTCTCAGATGGTACAGGCCCAACCTTCTTTTCCTACAGTCGATATGCTCAAGGATATGATGCGTGAAATCCGACTAATTAGGGAGGAGTTTAGCAATTTTCTTCAGGAAATGGTCTCTACTATTAGAGAAGAGCTTGCTGAATTAAAGTCTAATGTGTCCGACCTGGATAATCGGGTTCGCCTACTGGAGCAGAATGCAGCCAGCGGTACAGGTCAGCTGTCATTGGGTCCTTTGGCCACTGATGAGTTCATGGCTGAATTGAAAGACAGGCAGGCCAGAGAGGGAAACCTCATAATTCATGGTTTACCGGAATCGCCTAGTTCATCGCCTGATATTTCTCGATCTGTGGACTTAGTTGCTGTCAAAGAAATACTCAACCAAATTCGGCCTTCTGACTATGTGGATATTACGCTGCTAAGGCTTGGGAAACGAAGAGGTTCAGTTCCGAGACCCATATGTGTAGGCCTCAAGTCACCGGATGTGGTCATCAGCGTTTTAAGAGGCAAGTCTCGCTATTCAGGACCTTGCAAAATCACGGATGACAGAACAAGGACTCAGCGCCAGGCACTAGATCAGCTCAGGGGTAGACTGAGGGAACTTCACGAGCGGGGCGAGAAGAACTGGACCATACGATATAACCACGGTGTGCCGTCCATCGTTGCGATCAACAGAACTCGTGATCATGCCTCAAAAAACCATTAGGCTTCCCTATGATGTACTATCAGAATGTGCGTGGGTTGAGAACTAAACTTGAAGATCTTAAATTCGCTATATTGTGTTCTGCCGTCCAATACGATATCCTAGTCTTTGTTGAAACCTGGCTAAATTCCTCTATTTCATCGTCTGAGCTGGGCCTTACTGATTTTAACATCTTCCGGTCTGATAGATCCCCTAGTACGAGTTCTTTTTCGCGTGGTGGGGGGTCCTTATAGCAATTAGGAATTCGTTATACTGCTCGGTGATTACCCCTATACGTGATGGTCTAGAACAGGTCTTCGTTCGTGTTCGTCTCCACAATAAATATGTCATTTTTGGCGCCTTATATCTCCCGCCTGCCTCTCAGCCGGATCTTTATGACAGACACGTCTGCTGTGTATCTGAGTTGTTTCATAACTACAGTGATGATGCTCTCTGTATCTTGGGCGATTTTAACCTCCCCCATGTAGTTTGGCCTACTGGACCTGGCTCTTTTTGCTCTAAGAGACAGGGTATCTCATCACTGGAGTCGTCGGCCATTGACCTCCTTCTCGAGGGTTATAGCTACTGTGGCCTAGCTCAGGTGAATAGGATTGGTAACTCCTACGGTAGTTTATTAGATTTAATCTTTGTCAAGGATATCGAGCTTTTTGTAGACAATGCCGTTGATTTCCTTATTTCCCCTGATTCTTATCATCCGCCGCTGAAAGTGCGTTTGAATGATCTATTTGCGTCTTCTAACCAAAACCGTGATAATGTAAATTATGTGGACTTTAAGCGTGGCGATTTCCCTAGGATAATTAATCACTTAAATTCTATTGACTGGGATTCTGTGACTCGTGGAATTGATCCGGATATTGCTGTTGATCGTCTATATTCCTATATCGATTAGGTCATTGCTGCCTACGTGCCTGTGAAGGTGTATAGACGATCTTTTTATCCTAGATGGTTCTCGCCTCGCTTGAGGTCTCTCATTAGTGATAAGAAGAGGGCGCATAAAGCATTCAAGATTTCCAATTCTCTTGCAGATTATTTGATATTTTCCGATCTCCGCTCTCAGTGTAAATTTCTTACGAAGTGTGACTACCGTGAGTATGTTGGGGCTGTGGAAGACTCTATGCAGTACAATATTAATAATTTCTGGAGCTTCGTTAATGCTAAACGAGGTGACCGCGGCCTCCCCAGTTCCATGCAATTTGAGGGTTCCACTGCTTCTACGTTCGTGGCTATCGCTGATCTCTTTGCCAACTACTTTGGCTCGGTATATGCATCTCCTGCTGGGCGGTCAACGGCCTTGAATTCAAAGTACACTTCTTTCAATAACGTTAATCTGAAAGATCTTACTATCTCCATTGGTGACATTTTCTCTAAGCTTAATGGTCTTGACTCGAGTAAGGGTCCGGGTGCTGATGGCATTCCACCGCTGTTCTGTAAACAGTGTAGTTTTATTCTTTCGAGGCCTCTCTGGAATATTTTTAATACCTCTCTGACCAGTGGAGTTTTTCCCTCGCGTTGGAAATCTAGCCTCGTTACTCCTGTTTTCAAGGCTGGTGATCGCTCAGATGTTCGTAACTATCGGCCTATTAGTAAGTTATCGGTATTGCCCAAGGTGTTTGAGGAGATTGTCACCGATATGCTATCCTCGCTGCTGACTAGTTCTTTATGTGTTGAACAGCATGGGTTTGTCCCGAAGCGCTCTACAGCTACTAATCTTGCCGTTACCACAGCTTTGTCTCCAGAGCCCTTGACGAGGGCCTGCAGGTTGATACGGTGTATACTGATTTTCAAAAGGCTTTTGATACCGTTGATCACGTGGTGTTGTTCACAAACTCCTCTCTTGGGGGTTTTGTAGACCTTTATTAGCCTGGCTTGAAAGTTATCTCTCAGGTCGTATACAGATTGTCAAGGTATCAAATAGTCTTTCGTTTCCGATTAATGTCACCTCGGGCGTTCCTCAGGGGTCGCATCTTGGGCCCCTTCTGTTTAATGTATTTATTAACGATATCGTTGATGTGCTCACAGATGCCAATTTCCTATTGTATGCGGATGATTTAAAATTGTTCAGGGTAATACGCGGGGTTGATGATGCTAATTCTATGCAGGAAGATCTATTAAAGTTAGAGCGTT
Source organism: Andrena chrysosceles (assembly GCA_963855975.1). NCBI lineage: Eukaryota > Metazoa > Arthropoda > Insecta > Hymenoptera > Andrenidae > Andrena > Andrena chrysosceles. The sequence continues at coordinate 19,495,037 of OY979769.1, read as the reverse complement.
GGTGTACTGCGAATAGTATGCGGCTGCACTTGGGCAAATGTGTTGTTATGAGAGCGTCCCGTGCTAGGTTTTGTATGAAATTTTCGTATAAATTGTATGACGTTGAACTGGGTGAAGTGTCTGAAGTCACTGACCTAGGGGTTTGCATAACACCCTGTTTTGACTTTCGGTCTCACTACTTGCGCTGTACCAGTAAGGCCATGAGGGCCTTGGGCTTTATTTCTAGGTTTGCCAGACACTTCAGGAACAGCGAGTCTCTGAAGCTTCTGTATTTTGCCCTTGTCAGGCCTCATGTTGAGTATACCACAATTATTTGGAGCCCCAAGCATACGAAATTTATTGAATCCATTGAAAGAGTGCAGCATAAGTTTTTGAGGTTTGCATCTCGTATCCTTGGGAATCCAATGGTTTGGAGCGATCATGACTATAACCCTGTACTTGTATCACTTAGGATGGTCACTTTAGAGAAGCGTAGAGATTTTGCGGATATTATTTTTCTGTACAAGGTTATTAGAGGTTATATTGATTGTCCTGACTTGCTTGCACTAGTAGCATTCAATGCTCCGGTTAGATGCATGCGTTCTAGGCCTCTCTTTGTGGCAAGGGTACCGAAATATCGTCATTACGCTGTTGACCCAATTAATAGGGCGATGATTATTGCGAACCAGAATTTCAATGGCATTGACCCCTTCCAATGCTCCTTGACTTCGGTGAGGACGATGCTTTATAGGACTGTAACTGACTTACATATGAGTAATTAGTATTTAGTACTTTGTATTTAGTATTTAGTTTTGTGTTCTTATTTCTTGTTTATTATCTTGTTCAGTTCAGATGGCTTTGTTAGCCGTGTTTCTTTGGCGAATTTATTGGATAGACTTTTTAGTTAATTTCTCTCCTTTTTTTTCTCTTGTAAATCATGGGTATTCCCCGTATAATTATTAAATAAATAAATAAATAAAAATAAATATTTTTTTAACATTTATCGCGTTTAACCTTTTAAATCGAGTGAGATTAAATCAGCCGGTCGTGTAAATATTATATTGCGGGTTTCTATCTTTTAGGACTCGCCACCACCATCGCCCCCGTCACCGCTTCGTTGGCCGCCGTCGCCGCCGTCGCCGCCTTCGCCATCGCCGCCTTTAGTGGTATGTAATACTTTGTATTGCTTTGTGTGTGTGTGTTTCATATTTAATGTGTTTCATATTTAATGTGTTGAATATTATATCGACGCTTGTATATGTGTTTTGGAATTATGAACAGTTACACGAGCAGCTGGCGCTGTTGGCGCGGATCCTGGCGGAGATCCCGGACGCACCCCCGGTGGTGCCCCCCCCCCCAGGAGCCGCAGATGCGGTGCCAGTCGGGGCCGGTGATCGGAACCAGGAAAGGCTGCGGCGCCCGTAGGTGCCGTATCAGCAGATAGGGCCCCTGCGGCGACCGCGACGCCCATCACCCCCTGGATAGATGTTAGCAGACCGCTGCCGCCATCGCCACACCCAGGGTGGGTGATGGCGCCCCCGGGGCCACCATCACCAACATCATCATCATCTGATGATGACACGCCACCCTGGTGGCCACCAGCGACGCCGTCGCCGACGCCATCTTCGCCGTCGGCGTCGCCACCACCGCCACCATCGTCGCCGTCGTCGCCGTCGTAATTTTTTCATTTTTTTATATTTTTTTATTTTTTATTTTTATTCAGTTTTTGTAACAATATATATTCTTAAACATATATTATTTCTATATTTTATTTACCCGTCTTCCTCCTCGCCACCTAATTCTAAGATTCAGCATTTATTTCGTTCGAGCCTTCTTCGCGCTGCTAAATGACGTCATCGCACGCGGCTGCTCCAGAGGAGTCAAATTACACATGATCGCGCGAGATGCTGCGACGTTAAATCGGAACGCTTCGAAATACTGTTAGCTTTAGAATAAAAGGTGTTTGTATCACTATGTAATGCCGTCTCTTTCCCTCTCTCAGATTTTAGCTTTAAAGTAATGCTCTATCTCTTTCCCACCCTCCGAATACGCGGTGTGGAAACGCCGATCTTTCCCGAGATCGTCCAAAACAATTCCCAATAAAAATAAATTATTATTTCTCTGCGTTGGAAATGTCTGTATGTCGCATATTGGTTTGGAAAAAAAATTGGGGGTGGGCCAAGGTCATTCTCTCGCTCGGAAAAATTTCCGGTGGTGGATCGGGGTCTGAAAAAGTTTTCGGGGGTCATTCCCTCCCTCCGGTTAGGTCTAAAAAGTTTTCGGCGGTGGGTCAGGTCTGGAGAGGTCTCCGCGGCGGCTCGGCCTGGACTGATCCCCTCCACGATAGTGGCTTCCCCTACTCCACGGCTCGTGCGCGCGCAACCGGTATTTCTCCCCCCGCAGGTCCCGCGCCCATGTTTCCCTCCGCCGCGCTCCCCCGCGCGCCCTCACTTCCCCCCGCTTCTGCGCTCCCCTCATTACCCCATGGCTTAGAACCGGCATTGCTATACTACTGTGTTCAGGTACAGGAAGAAAAGAGATTGTTCGCTGACTGCGGTTGGTCCCGCCTGCGTCATCGTCCCTACAAATTCGGGATAGATCACTTATTTCTCGAGTACGTGCACGCGCTCGAATATCCCAAAAAAAGTACGCGCAACGTATTGGATGCAAGAAATGGGTGGTCATAGGCGGGAAATGTCACTATAAAGAGGTGAAAACTTTGCGTCTGCAAGGAATGCAGGTCCGATTGGTGCAAATATAATGACATTATTGTGGCCCATCTTTTCTTGCACCCGATACGGCGCGCGTGCTTTGTTTTACTATTCGAGCGCGTGTATATCAAGCGATAAGGTATCCGTCTTCAATTCGAAGGGAACCCGACGCAGGCTGGGCCACGTGTAGCCAGAAGATTACCCCGTTTGGTCCTGTGTTCTTCTGCAAGACATGTTGCCACCTTCGCGCAGCAGCATGGTCGTAAAATCGATATCGACAAAAATATGTGGAAATAAGGACTTCGGCCTCTTTTCGGATGATACGGTCGTCATCTGTTCACACGAATTGGTGCCGCTGCTCGGTATTTCACTGTACAGTGAAATCTGGTATACATTATCGTAAAGGATGTAAAATTTTATTACATTTCCGGCCGAATGTATACAGTGGTTTGCGAAAAAATAGCCAGATTGATCGGCCAGAGTGTCTCATCAGATTCGCGGTGTATGATCCTATTGCCCCGCACTTGCACGGTCGACAACGGTGCGTACGGTTGCGAAGTCGTCATGTGTACCTACCACCCGCTGACATACGGATTAACAAAAAGGCCGCTTTTTATTGTATTTTCAAATTTTATTATATTTTGGACATTTATGTTGTGTTCTGTATTTTGCCTGTATGTTTTGTCCTTAATTATCCCAAAGGAAGCAGCCTCTGGGAGGTAACAGTTGAGAGCGAAGTGAAAATTCATTTATCGTTTATGGCCGGCAATTTGGTATTTTCGAAGACGGCTTCGACAACATCTGGTTGCCAGCATTCTAAAGGGCAATCAAGAACATGGTGCCGTCTTTAAGCCTTTTAGGGATTCTCCAGTCTCAGTTAATTCGTATATTGCTCTATCGGGGGATAGCAGGTATCAACAGTTGTCAACCACCGATTCGCGGGACGGTACGACTATTAACCGCGACGCAGGCAAGACACTCTGGCTGATCAGCCTGGTTAGTTTCTGGCAACCAGATGTGGGAATTTCCCCCTCGATTTCGTTACGAGGGAGAAGGTTCCTCCTGTTCGCTCGAATATCAAAACAAAGCACGCGTAGACGTATTCCGTGCGTGAGAAGGTATACCAGCGGTGACCAGCAGTGGGGCCCCTCACGCGCTTGCTTCCCCTTCCAATCTTTCTCTCGCACAGCGTGCCTTTCGTTGTCAAGGAGACTGCGCGACGCTACGAAGGCTGCCACGACGGGCCAGCCGGGCAACCGTTTCCGCGGTTAGCGTCGCGCGGTATCCCTGACAACGCGGACGAGAGTGGGAGAACCCCAATCTCCCGCGGGAGCGACCTTGAACAGCGCTGTATTATGACCAATCGGACCGCATGCCTTGCGGGCGGCAAGTTTCGACCTCTTCATAGTAATACAGGGTGATTCTGGAGCTCCGCCCGACAATGGATGTGGCCTGGTACCCCGTGGCGAGGACAAGCCCCCATAGTGCCTTAACAAATTTTAAGGATTTCGACCCTCGAAGGGGTTGAATACTATCAAAAAGTGAGAAATGTCCAGGATTTCCGAATTTCTCATCAAATCTTTGCGAAAACGACGCCAATTGATTCCTTATGTTTCGCCGATGAACCTAACACCAAGAACGACGTAATCTGGACCGTAATGAAGGAAATTCCATGTCAAATCGATTTATATCATTTTAAGCTGACTTGACTTGGTTAAAAATAGTCAGATTTACATGAAATTTGGTATGATTCCCTTCGGAAAAACATAAGGAATCCATCGGTGTCACCTCTATATCGATACGATAAAGAATAAAGAATTATTTTATTTCTGAAACACGTATGAATCCTGAATATTAAGAAATTCTTTTCTTCGTCGTATCGAGAGGGAAATGACGCCAATGGATTCCTCATGTTTTTCTGATGAAAATCATACCAAATGTCATACAAATCGTATTACTTTTGCACAAGCAATTTGTATTCCTTATGTAAAAGTAGTCCGATTTACATGATATTTTGGTATGATTTTAATCGGGAGAACGCCAGGAATCCATTGGTGTCACATCCCTCTCGATACGATGAAGAAACGAATTTCTTAATACGCTGTAATGGATATTTCACCCTCAACTGCGGCGGGTCGACCCCGATTATCCAGAGTCGGCCGAGGATTCATACGTGTTTCAGAAATAAAATAATTCTTTATTCTTTATCGTATCGATATGGAAGTGACACCGATGGATTCCTTATGTTTTTCCGAATGGAATCATACCAAATTTCATGTATATCTAACTATTTTTAACCAAGTCAGCTTCGAATGATATAATTCGATTTGTCATGGAATTTTCTTCATTATGGTCTGAATTATGTCGTTCTTGGTGTTAGTTTCATCGGGGAAACATAAGGAATCGATAGGCGTCGTTTTTGCAAAGATCTGATGAGAAATTCGGAAATCCTGGACATTTCCGACTTTTTAATGGTATTCCAACCCTTTCGAAGGTCGAGAGCCCTCAAAATCGGTGAGGCACTGGAGGGTCCTGTCCTCGCCACGGGGTAACAGGCGGCATCTCTTTCACAGGCGTTGCTGGAGAATCACCCTGTATCTCTATCCTATAGATGCGTGTCGACTTTGCAAGGGCTCCTGGCGAGGCTAGCCTCGCCGCGTGGAAAGTCTGGAAACTGTTTCCCTCGCCCATGGAAATCATGCTCGACTTTCCAAAGCAGCCTTGCGTGCGAGGCGACTATCGGATTTTTGATACAATCAAAGGTGCCTTGCGGCCGCAAGAGCAAAAATCATATGTTGGGGAAATATATTTTGAAACAACAATCGAAGAAAATATTCGTCTGCGCTGGTAAATTTGCCCCCTCGAATTATGCAATTGCATATAAATAATTTTTTTTGTCTCCACTACGTTAGGAAATATCCAGCTGTTTACTGTTCCCGCCCACACCCGCGGATTAATAAAAAGTCACGCTTTTGTTCACAGCGAATAATATCTGAATTCTTAAAGATGGCAAAGTTACGTTCCTGATTATCCTTTGAAAATCTGGCAACCAGATGTTGTCGAAGCCGTCTTCGAAAATACCAAATTGCTGACCATAAACGATAAATGAATTTTCGCTCCGTACACAACTGTCACCTTCCAGAGGCTGCTTCCTTTGGGATAATTAAGGACACAACATACAGGCAAAATACAGAACACAACATAAATGTCCAAAATATAATAAAATTTGAAAATACAATAAAAAGCGGCCTTTTCGTTAATCCGTATATTGCTCTGTCAGCGGATGGCAGGTACAGGTAAATGGTGACTTCCCACCCGTAAGCACTGTTGTCCGTCGTCGAAGTGCGGGACAATACGATCATAAACCGCGACTCTAATGAGACGCTCTAGCCGATTAACCTGGCTAGTTCTTCGGAAACATCTGGTTCCATTAGGCCCGAAATATACTAAAATTTTACAGCTGAGGTTTCCCACGCGTAGCGAGTTCAATATACACAGTGTATTTAGTTTTTACTAAAAAGTCGAAATTGAAGAATGCTACGTATCCGTATTTCACAGTTTGGTCTGTAGTTTACGTTGTAACAATTTATAAGAAGGAGTAAAAAATGAGTACTTTTTAATATATAACAATTGATATATTACGAATCTGATTGCGTGACTGGATTCGTTATAAAAAAGTACATCAGTTTCGCCTAACAGATTATTCTATATGGTGCATATTTTCCGAGATATTGGGGCAAACGTGTTTTTCACCCCAGATATGGATGATTGCCGATAAAAGAAAATACGTGTCAAATATTTAATGTTTCAATAATTTGTGGAATTGCCTTTTGATTTGATAATAGTTAGACCCTTCTTGGTATGTAATTTTCTTAGTTGTATATTATAGCAGGTTGTGTTTTGCTCTACAATTGCGATCCCGAACGCTGCGCGGCTGGTGTCTGGCCGCCGCCGATCGCGGGTAGGAAATTCGACATAGACGCTTACACGCGAGGCTGTTTCACAAAGTGATCATGATCGCGGTACGCAATTTCCAGACATCCAACTCCGCAAGGCGTGCCTCGCGAGGAATCCTCGCAAAGTCGATACGCACCTTATGGCCCACATTTTCTACTACCCAATACGTCAGTGCGTGCTTCTGTATTTGATATTGCAACGCGTGTTTATACTCGAGAGATAAGTGATCATCAGGTCGGCGCATACGTTCGTTCGCTTTATTGATACAAATTGTTTATTACAAATATAAGAGAGTTCCTATTCTTTGGCAATACGGCGTCAGGCCGCTTGCTGTATCTAAACTCTCTCTTCATTCAAACAAGCAATCCTTTGAAGAATTTCCATATATTTTTATACTACATAAAAAGGCGAATTGAATAACAATAACAGAATGTATCACTTGAAGTATCTGATGTTAAAATAATTTTAAATGTATTCATTGACGTCCCGCATTAAAACACAAATTAAAAGACATGAATGTATTTCCAAAACACGTGTTGCTATAATTGGAAATATATTTGTATTTCTAAAAAACACTTTGTATCCATATACAGGGTGATTGGCTCGAAACGCCTGATCCGCCTCGCAACCGTGACGAGGTCAACCCAACCCCCCGTGGTGTCTCTCCGAAGGCTTTCGACCCTCGGAAGGGTTGGAGTACCTAAGTGAGAAATCTTCGAATTCCTCATTTCTCATCAGATCTGTGCGAAAGTGACGCCAATGAATTCCTGGCGTTCTGTCGATTAAAATCATACCAAATATCATGCAAATCGGACTACTTTGACACAAGTTATTTGTATTCCTTATGTAAAAGTAGTCCGATTTTCATGACATTTGGTATGATTTTAATCGGGAGAACGCCCGGAATCCATTGGCGTCACTTCCCTTTCGATACGACGAAGACAATAATTTCTTAATACGCTGTAATGGATATGTCACCCCTTGACTGCGAGGCGGCGACCTCAATTCGCTACGTTCGACCCAGGATTCATACCTTTTTCCGAAAAAAGCCATAAAATTCGATGGGCACTGCGGGGTGTTGTCCCTGCCACGGGGTGACGGGCGTAAATGCAGAATTACCCTGGTTCTGTTTCAGAAATAAAATGATTCTTTATTCTTTATCGTATGGATATGGAAGTGTCGCCGATGGATTCCTTGTGGTTTTCCGATGAAAATCATGCCAAATGTCGTGTAAATCGGACTACTTTTACATAAGGAATACAAATAGCTTGTCTCAAAGTAGTCCGATTTGCATGATATTTGGTATGATTTTAATCGACAGAACGCCAGGAATTCATTGGCGTCACTTTCGCACAGATCTGATGAGAAATGAAAAATTCGAAGATTTATCACTTCCTAATAGGTACTCCAACCCGTCCGAGGGTCGAAAGTCTTCGGAGAGACACCACGGGGGGTTGGGTTGACCTCGTCACGGTTGCGAGGCGGATCAGGCGTTTCGAGCCAATCATCCTGTATATTGTTACACGCTTTGTTATAATTGGCAAATTTACCAATTCATCTAGTTGCCAGAAAAGTGGCATAAAAATATAAATATTGAAGAAAAATGTTTTCGTTTCAAGACTGGCGTTCCAATAGGGCCCTTTACACGGACGTTCCGGCGCGCGTTCCGGCGCGCCACACGCCGCGCGGGATGCAAAAGTAGGGTAGGATGGGGCTAAAAGTCCGACGGGTAAAAAGTTCCGAATGCAAAATCTCTATTCCCAAACAATGTAGTGAATTTCGCAGTACACCATGTAAAAGGCGAGAAGAAACGGAGGTGATCACAGAGTCGCCAGTCGCTCCTGGACGTTCGTGCGAATTACACGACGCCTTCGTTATTTTATGTATCGAAAAGTAAAAGAAATATGTCGTCTTTATTGTTTTACACGAAGTAAACCACTGTTTAAAAGCGTATGAACCAATTATGTTAAGAATGTATGTTCCTTTAGTGATGTGTGCACGACATTGTTTATTGCAGAATGATAATATTTTCTAACTTATATATCGCATAAAGTATAGAGGTATCATTGGGGCAAAGAGTCCCTCAGGCTGAAATAATATATATATTATATATTATTATTTGTTTTCATAATAAGATGGTCAAAGTATAAAGAAATGATGACAAAGTCTTTAAATAGTGTTTTTGTTTTAGTTGAGCGACTTTTTTTAGGTTTTAGTTCAAAGTGAGCCTCTGACTTATATTTTTATTTTTTGTTAAAGAAGTCATGCTTTCCTTTGAATATTCTATACCAAAAAAATTGATTTAATAAATATCTGTTGATTTGAAAAGAGTTTGTTACTTATTTAGTTTAATATTACGCGAAAAGACATTAGGGACTTTTTGCCCCGTGCGTGGAGCAAGAAGTCCACTTTGCATTGACAAACATTTTGTGGTATAACTTATTGTTAGCAGAAAATAACAGAATCAACAAATGAACTTCGTGAACGTAAAGCATAATAGTTATAGTTTATACAAAATAACACCAGATATCTCTAGATTGTTAGTACTAAATTTTACAGAGCAAAAACGGGACTATTAAGGTGCCATTTCCAATGCGCGGCTCGCCGCGGCGGCGAGCGGCGCGGTGCCGACGCGGGACGCCGCGGTACACTAGTACAATGGAAAAGCATTCATCTGTTCTCCTATCTGCGACTTCGACCGCGTGCGGCTGTGGCAGATGGAGAAGCAACAGAATGGGATGAGTGTCTGTTTTCCGCCATTATGGCAGAATCTACTAGCCGCTCGACGGCCTGCGGCTGCCAGTCAGAGTTGGGCAAAAAATTATTTTAAATAAAAAATTGTGTTCGAATAAAAGGCAGAAAATTTATTCGAAACTCAATAAATAAAAATTCCCGGAATTATTTATTATTGGAAGCGCCATAAATAAAATTTTCAATCGACACGAATTTATCCGAAAATCCATAAATAAAATTTTGAATCGACGGGAATTCATCCGAAGCGCATAAATAAAATTTTGAATCGACAGGAATTCATCCGTAGCTTCGGCCAATTTTCTCACTTTCATTTATATTTGTAGTGGAGAAGCATAAATGACTCTGGGCGTGGCTTGAAGGCCCTCGGGCCTCAAGCGCCTTTGCTCGAAACCGCCGGGTCCTCGAGGCGAGCGACATTGTATCGTTGACCCGTCTAATCTGCAGCGCAGAGTTGCTCGGCGACGTGTCATCGATTATACAGAAACGGAATTTCTTTATTTTTCATCGTATCAATATGAAAGTGATACCAATGGATTCCTTGCATTCTCCCGATTAAATTGATAAAAAAATATTTAAATCGGGCCAGTTTTCACGAAACGGGCTTTCAATCCTACAAATTAATTTTATGCGTAATATCGTCCCAGATTTTAACACGGTCAGGTACGCGTGTCTACACTTTCAACTGCAATATTGATAATACCGTCGATTCTACGGCCTAGAATATTGGCTCCGTATTGCGATGTTCTTAACCAGAGTTTCGCATCGATAGCAACTACTTAGTTACAATTAATGAGTTGTGCATGATTTTAATGACGCATAATTTAATTGCATGTTAGAAACTGAATTACTAATTGTAACTAAAAAATACTTTACTGAATGAGATTGGTTGCGTTAATTGCGTGTATGGGGTATGTAGGCAAATAGGCAAAGAGAGGGAGAGGGGGAGTGAGACAGAAGGACAAGGAGAATCGGCAAAAGGAATTTACCGATTGTGCCAAGAAGTAATTACATGCAGAGTACCACGAGTTTCACTATACATTAGGGTGGTCCTTATTTTTCGACTTTTGAAAAATTACCGCGGCACCCTGTCATAAGATTCTCTACCCGAAAATATGAACTAGTATTTTTTTATTTAATTTTTGGAAAGTTTTTAGAGGTCGCTACCAGCAGTCAAACTTTCAGAAAAAGCATTGTATGGCCACTTCAACCATATGTAGGAATGATTATAAAGTTTATTGAGTATATTAAAAGAAGAAATATAGATACATAAGGAAAACATAGAAAACACGCGTCTTTCGGTTGCTACGTCTTTTCCGCCACTGACTGGCGCGAGCGTTACATGTCTCGTCTTGCCCGGCGCGGCGCGACGTTGCGCTATTTCTCCCCGTGCTTCCAGCGGTCAGGCGCAACATTGCGATATTTCTAGAAACCGCGTGTAGTGAGCCCCGAAAGCATACATAGTTGTTTCGACTTGTCATGGCGTCCACAAGTAGCGGCGTGTGTTTACTAACTAGAAATAAAACCAACATTTGGCGTATCGGCCAGTCATTACCAAATCTGAATCAGTCAAAGTTGCCTTCTATTGGTGATGTATTACGTTTATTTTTTTACTACAAAAGCGAAGAAAAAAAAACCATTTGTGATTCTGCGACTGTGGCTGCATGCGAAGTGATAAATTTGTGGGAAAAAGCTGGTATACCAACAAGATTGAAAAAACACGTAATCAGTAAAATAGAAAAACACTTCAAAGAGTGGCAGAATCTGAAAAAAAATAAAGAGAACAAGAAAAAACGTTCGGAAGCATTAGAGAAGAAAGAACAAGACTGGCAACAAAAATTAGAAGATTTATTTGATATTGCTCACTCTGAAGCTTTAAGTATTATGACTATAGAAGAGGATAAGCAGTTTTTATTAGCACAACGACAGAAAGGTCGCCGGGGTTTAATTGGTTCAGTAGATAAAAAAAGTTTAAGAAAAAGTGAGAAATCGAAACAGAAAGCAGAACGTCTTAAAAAATTACGTGAACGTGAAAACAGAAGTATCTCGGCTTTGACAGAAAAGTGCGTACTTTCTTCTTCTACCACCAGCGAAGAAACAACTGTATCTGATTTCGAAGTCTTATCAGAATCTTCAAAAGCGCAACCGTCACAAAAGCGAGCTCGAAAAGACATAATTAATAGCCACTTAGCTGCTAGCCTTGATGTCTCTAAATTAAGTGACAGAAAAGCAGCTGTGGTCGTAGCATCTACTTTGAAAAGTGCAGGATGTGACCCTTCAGAGTTTAATGTTAATAGATCTTCTATTCGTCGACAGCGTTTGAAAAATCGAAAAGCAATGGCAGAGTCTCTCAAAAGCGAGTTCAAACCTGATTTGCCATTAACGATTCATTGGGATGGCAAGTTAATTGAAGATACTAGTGGACATGAAACTGTAGATCGTCTACCAATTTTGGTATCAGGACATGGGGTCGATCAGCTTCTAGCGGTTCCAAAGTTGGATCGTGGAACAGGCGAAGCATGTGCGTCAGCTGTCTGTGAAACAATAAATTCATGGGGCTTGACCGATAAAGTAAAATCTTTATGTTTTGACACTACAGCTGTAAACACCGGTTTGAGAAATGGAGCCTGTGTGCTTCTGGAGCAAAAAATGGAGAAAGATATGCTTTGGCTTGCTTATCGACATCATATAATGGAAATTATGTTAGAAGCTGTAGTGAGTCAATCGCTCGGTCCGTCTAGTGGTCCTGATATACAATTGTTTAAACGATTTAAGAACAACTGGGACAAAATTGACCAAAGCGATTATGAAACAGTAATTTCCGATATTACGTCTTCAAACATCGTAGAAAATGTTGCTGCGGACAGGATTTCTTTCGCTCAAAAACAACTTCAACTCTATCAACCTCGAGACGACTACAAAGAGTTCTTGCATCTCACGATCATTTACTTGGGAGGAGTTCCTGAAAAAGGGATTTCATTTAGGAGGCCTGCTGGTCTTCACCGTGCTAGATGGATGGCGAAAGCTATGTATTGCTTGAAGATTTTTCTATTTAAACATCAGTTTAAACTGATGAAAAAGGAAGAGAAAGCTGTGAAAGATATTTGTATTTTCACAGTCACGATATATATAAAATACTGGTTTCAAGCCCCTGCCGGATGGTCAGCAGTGAGAAACTACTTACAATTATTAAAAGACCTTACAGGCTTTCAAAGTATAAACCAAACGATGGCCAACGTCGCCATGAAAAAAGTACTGGGCCATTTATGGTACTTGTCGGAAGAACTGGTGTCTTTTGCTTTTTTCGACGATGAACTTTCAGTTCAAGATAAGAAGAAAATGGTAGATGCACTAAAAATCGAAGGTATAGAGGATTGCCCAAAAAGAAGAAGCATTGATGTCAAACACATCACCGAAAAAAGCATCGAAGATTTTGTGACTAGCAACTCCTTACGATTTTTCCAGATACTGGGTATCTCATCACAGTTTTTGAAGAAAGATGTTGAAACTTGGGAGGATGACGCCGATTTTAAGGCTGCGACGAAAATCGTCCATTCTATGCGGGTAGTAAATGATATTGCTGAGCGTGGTGTTGCTTTAATGGAGGAATATAATAAACTGATGACAACAGATGAAAAGCAAAAACAATATTTGCTTTTGTTGGTAAAAGAGTACAGGAAGAAATACCCTGATACAAAAAAATCAACCCTTGTATTGTGATTATGAAGGATTTTAATATTAAGAGGTATCGTAATTTGTAATCTAATAAATAATTTTGCATGCTAAATATTTTATATCAATAAATACAAATGAGCGATTAATACAGTGTTTTCATTCAAATTCAAACCTTGGTAGCGACCCCTAAATATTGTTAAAAAATTTTGAAGAAATTACTGAAATAGTTTCTTAGGGTAGAAAATCAAATGAGATCGTGCCCCGTCAAAAATTCGAGAAAAAATTTTTTTGACCCATATAAGGACCACCCTACTATACATCTTTAATATTTTTCTTCAACCATTATACATAGAGAAAGATGACAACAGACGATTCGTATATTCTTTTCCGTTAATATTAGGATTATTAGGTCGGTGCAGACGTTCGTTCGCTTTATTGATACAAAGTGTTTACTAATAATATAAATATATTTCATACTTTTGAAACGAAAACATTTTCCTTGAATATTTATAATTTTTGTCACTTGTCTGGTAAAAGTTCAACTAGATGAACTTGTAAATTTGCCAATTATAACAAACCCTGTTTTGGAAACACATTCATTCCTTTATGTTTGTGTTTAAATGCGGTACGTCAACGTTATGTATTAGTGAGCAATTTTGTAGACAGCACTTCCAATACATTTAAAATTATTTTAACATCAGATACATCAAATGCTACATTCTGTTATTGTTTTTCAATTCGCCTTTTTATGTAGTATAAAAACATACGAAGAAAAATATACAGTGCTATTTGAAAAACACAAAATATATACCTCTAATTTCTTATGCAACACACATGATTTCAAAATTTTGGTTATGTGAATAAATACTTCATGTTGCATATAGACACTGAATGCAAGTGTCGCCCACGCGAAAACGTGGCGTGGCTACATTTTTCCCAGGTAAACCTTAATCATGCATATCCCCAACAGTTTTAGGCCCAAAGTTTCCAATATAAAAAGGGGTACGTATGCATGCTCTGGGACTCATGTCTAGTGTAAAGCTCGTAGACGATAGAAGCATTAGTAATATCAGGTTCTATGCCTCTTGAAGCAGATTATACATCATTCCGGACAGGCGAATTACCTAAAACACAAAGCAAAAGCGTTTTTATGGAAAATCGCGTTTAAAGTGGGACATGCAGTTTTGTCGTACGCATTAATAATTGCTATCTACGGGTTTCAATCGATGCCTGGTCCATACATTACATCTTCCTCTGATAGATTAAGGTTTTCTATGGCCTTTCTTTTTCTTCTTATTTCAATACTGCCGTCTTTCGTTGGAAGTGAGACACGGCAATCAGCGGAAGTTATGCGAATATTGTTTGAAGTTTGGCTCCATTTCAGGGCGTTTGGACCACAAAAAGTGGTCTTCCGTGAGACTTTCCATACTTTACAATTGAAGCTTCCGTTTCGATTTTGAGAAAATCCTCCGAGACATCTTTCGAAGAATTCTGTATTACGGGACATAACTAACATTTCTCGCGTCCCCCTGATTTCGCATCAGGTTCGTCCACACCCCTAACTAATGAGCTGATAAACCATATTCCTTTGGAAAAGCCCCTCTCGCAGGCCTCTCGCGTTGTTGCGGCCCTGACTCGTAACAATAACAACGAACTTGTGTTTCCAAACCTTTTTCTAACTTCAACTATGACAACCAACTCAATTATCGTGGCGACCGATAAGAATTCCTTTTGTTAAAAAGGAGAGTAAGTTTTCTTTTCATTTTTTTAAGTTGGCCTTCAAAATCATTCGCTTTTCAAACATTTCGTCAGAAAGTCCATTGCTCTTCGGAGAATTAGTCCTTATTGCGTATGAAAAGAGTCTTTCCACTGGAGCGGAGGATGGCAACGGAGTATTATATTTTAAGAATACTTTGTGGATGTTTGTGTACTTTCTGAAAATGTTAAATTGTATATCTTGCTCACCAAAGAAGTGTAATACCTGTAAGTAAAATGTCAACAGATTAGCAATACGTATGATCCATTATATATTAATAAATAATAATTATAATAATAATAAAAAATAATAATAAATTATATGGCTGAACTTCCGAAAGGGGCCGGTGGCCAATTGAAATGATACTTGGTGGGTATTACGAGGGGTGTGGACAGACCCCCAATATAAAATTTTAGCTTCGACAATTAATGCGTTCAAAAGATACAGAAGTTTTTAATCACTTTACCACGTTCTCTTAACAATATTTCTGTTGACTTATACCGACACAACGCATTCCACTTTCCAACTTGTCCCGGGTATTAGTATTGGTTGGGACTAGATTGGCGCGGGGGGCGCTCGCCCGCTCGCGGGCGGGTAAAGTATGGTAGCGAACCGATGTGAGTTTGGTGATGCTAAAAATGAGACTGTGGTTACAAAATTTCAAAAGTAGAAAATGAGGGGACGGAAGGGCTCCCGGGTAGGGAGGTCTGCACCAACGTCCAAAAAAATTTCCCAAAAAAATTAACAATTTTATATTAATATTTCGGAAACTAATAAATACCCGAAGCTACAATTTTAGATTTAGGGTTCACACCCCCTCCCCATCACTCCCCCCAAACCTCATCTCGATCGGCCACCGGTCCCTTTCGGAAGTATATCCAAATTATATATTTACATAAGGAAAGACAGTACTAACTTGAAGTGATGCTTTAGACGCATATTCTGCAGCTCCTGGCGCATGCGCATTTCCAAATTCGAAGAAACTGTGTCGATGAGTCGAAGTAGATGGCTGATTGTGAGATGTTGCGGCGTCTTTGTCATTAGCTTTCATTTCATCAACTATTGCGTGTTTAAGGAGCTTCTCCAGTTTTTCGTGTTGATCCTCCGAAATGCACGGGAACCACATATTTTTGAACTCCGGATGCGTTAAAGCGGCCAGGGCGGCATTGTGTGATTCCGGGGTGGTCAAATTGAAATACATTTCGAATCTCGACTCCAACGAGTCGCGAAGGCACGTAACGACTGGTTTACAATATACCCACTCCTTTTCTGTCAGTCTTATCAATTTTCGGCATAGAGATAGCAAACATGGCAAAAGTACTCCATAAAAAATATTGTCGCCTTGTAGAATGTCAATCGCTTCCGCAATTGGCCCTGTACATTCTAGGTGCTCTTCTAAATAGTTGAAATCATTTTCCCTCAACACATTTTTTATTTCTAACAGTCTTGTTAACTCCATCATTTTGTCCTTAATTTGTACAATTTGTCCTAGAGAATCATACAAAGAATTCCACCGTGTCTCGCCCGGTCGTTTTAATGTATGACCAATGGTATCTTGAATTATTTCGGCGGATTTTGGCCTTATCGCTGCTTTCCACAACATGTTGCATTTCTGTATGATGTCCTCATGAATGATAGATAGCCCTGCATCGCCCATTAATTGTCCGTACCATATCTGTTGTAATGCACAAATTGAGAGTGTGTGCAGAACACCGTATATGGCGAGGCAGTAAACGAAGCGTATTCGCGATATTTACGTTCACTCGTGTACTTTCTTCATCGCTGGATAAATCGCTAGCACAATCGTCTTCACCTTCTACTGCAACGAGGGCTGCCTGTACGCCAAACGTTTTGAAGGCTTTCACAAAGTTGCTGCCATTGTTTGTGATCGTTGTCACAATTTTGTTTTTACTTAAACCGAATTCTGAATGAATGCCGTGCAGCAAGTCACTGATTGCAGAAAAATTGTGTTCGCCGGGAAAGCGACGACACGCTAGAGCCATTGATTTCCTCTCATACGTTGTTGAAATCCAGTGTGCCGTTACCCCAAAAAAACTTCGTCTCCTTCCGGACCAAATGTCTGCAGTCGTACAGACAAATGCAACAGACTTCAATTCGTCTTTAAGTGCGCACATATTGTCTGCATACATTTTATCGAAGTTTCTCACCAGTGTACGGCGACTAACTATATTAATCTTTGCACCAGATCTTACATTACCAAATATTTCCCGAAAGGATATATTCTCCACCGCCTGCAATGGAATCATTGTGCGAACGACGAATTTGGCGACATCTGTTTCGAACTGATCTGGTGGCATAATCTTCGTTCCTTCCTTATTATTTCCCGTTGACAATGTTAAGATTAAGTTCCACAATTGAACCGCCACTTGCAGTCGACGTCGAAACGTAAACATCGTCCGCGGCAGAAACGTTTTGCAATTCATTTTCACTGTCACTTATTTTAATAAACTTTGTGTTTGGGAATGGTATAGTTTCCCACGCCGCCACACTCACTCTCACGGCAGCACCTACTGAGCAGCGGAACGAGCGGCTGATCGACGATCAATGACAATCGATCGATCGACACTGACCATCGAACGCTCAGCCAATCACCGCTTAACACGCAAACCTATCAGCCAATCAGAAAACAGCTACGCTGCTCTCTGAGAACCGAGAAGAAGCGCGAGCGGAAGTCGGCCATGTTCATGCACTCTCTTGGTTTTCTTTGCGTACAACGGTCGTGCTATCACGTTTTCTTCGCAAGTTTTCAAAACTCTTTTTCGTTTCTGTGCACTCACCCGTACAACTCATAACGGAATCAGACTCTACGTAACACTCACTCACTCAACACTCAGTTAAGACACTAACGCCCGGCAATTAATATAATTGTTCGGACGCCTCGTGACAAGGCCACGCGGTCTCACGGTACACTCACTTAAAAATTCAATCGGTACCGGATTTAATACAAATCGCGTGTGCAGTTCACTCATTTACACTCACCACAAGGTCACCATAAGGTTTTAATAAATCACGACAAGTGTTTTTCACGCGAAGCAGTGCTGTTCTTTTCCACCTTTCCTGTCTGAGAATCCAATCAAATTCATTCAATCAGTAACATTCATTTTGGTCCTTCGAGCCGGATCTTAGACAGGCAGTACTGTGAGGTGAAGTGAATCAACTCAGTGAACACTCAAACAAACAAATCAGTGAGAATGGCTGGTGACGAACCGTCAAAACAGAAGTCTCAGACCTCATCGAGGTCCACATCTCCGAACCCACAACTCACCCTCGAACCTCCCAAGGACACTCCTGGGACCAGCACTGGGGAAAAAATCACGAGGGCCACGTCACCCTCTGCGCTTCCATCCGAGCTAGCCTTCAAGTTCGACACGCAGGTTAGTCGAATTGACTCATTAACGGCGCTCAAGAACAGCCTGCCTACCTGTGCGCCGAACGTCACGATGGAGGAGTTAGAGATCTACTCAGCGCAGATGGAGGAACTGCACAAAGCATTTTTAAAGGACCACACATACTTCGAGGTAACATGGCCAAAGACTCACCGAAAATGCATTTCACTAAGGCACAATTGTGTCTCAGTATCCGACTCAAAATCGGTAAACTCAGGCAGGAGCTGGAGCTCTTTCAGGCTCCAGGAACTCTCGACTCAACGACAGACTCAACGTCAGCGCCAGGGAAACTCCCTGAGCTGGCAATTCCCACATTCAAGGGAGATTATCTCGAGTGGCCCGCTTACACCGAGTTGTTTATGGCGATGATTGGTTCCAGCAAAAAACTCACCCCTATTGAGAAGCTGCAGTACCTGCGCTCAAGCCTATCAGGCGAGCCAGCGCAGAGAGTAGAATCGCTGCCCCTGAAAGGAGCGTCGTTCCAGCCAGCGTGGGATCTTCTCTGCGAACGGTATCAAAACAAGAGAATCCTAATACAAACGCAGTTGGACAAACTCTTTTCCATCACTCATGTGGTGAACAAAACTGCAGCTGCACTCAACACACTCATCACAACCGTGGAGGAAGCGCACACGTCACTCTGCTCGTTGGAGGGTGCGGACCAGCTGGGGGACCACATCATGGTGTACCATGTGGTCCGGCACCTTGACAAGAACACCAGGGAGGCATGGGAAACCTCCGTGGGAGCCACTCAGGAATTACCAACTTTTAAACAAGCGAGGGATTTCATTTCCACCAAGGCAAGGGCCTTGGAGAGGGCGGAGGCACCACCCTCTCAACGCGCCTCCACGAGTGCAAAATCAACTCCTACGGCGACTGCTCAGCGAGCATCCACTCATCTTGCATCGCAACGCACGACCACTCAACGAAAATTCATTTGTGATTGCTGCGGTGCTGATCACTTTGTGGTTATGTGCCCCAAATTCAAAGCCTTGACGGTGCCGGA
Organism: Andrena chrysosceles; assembly: GCA_963855975.1. NCBI lineage: Eukaryota > Metazoa > Arthropoda > Insecta > Hymenoptera > Andrenidae > Andrena > Andrena chrysosceles. The sequence goes on along the minus strand of OY979769.1, from coordinate 19,475,795 downwards.
ACATCGCAAGGTGATTGTGAACAACGCACTCTGTTATAACTGCTGTGGGCGACACTCGTCTGCAAACTGCAAGTCGCCACACAGGTGCAAGCAGTGTGGCAACTTACATCACACAATGCTACACCTGCAGCCACAGAAATCAGCACAACCGCAGCAACAGTGGGAAGACTCACAAAAGGCACCAACTCAATAACTCCTTGGGGCAGTCGTCAAGACATTGGAACACTCACCGGAACAAATCACTTTTGCACACTCAACTTGCAGCCAACTCACGCTGTTAGCAACAGCACAGGCACATCTCATCATACCTACGTCGACTCAGCAGATTCGAATGCTCATCGATTCTGGATCAGAGCTCACCTTCGTCAAGGAGGAGCTCCTCACTCAACTCAATCTTAAACGCACTCACTCATCCATCTCAATTATTGGCATTGGAGGAAAGAAGTCTACGCAGACTAGAGGTGTCATCTCATTAACTCTGCGTTCCAGTTATCGACTATTGACAATATCTATAACAACCCATGTGCTCAAATCAATGACGTCAAGGGTACCATCCATCGAGGTGCCCAGCCAAAACTGGCCTCATCTAGCAGCACTTACATTGGCCGATCCTGATTTTCTCAAACCACAATCTATTGACATCATTATTGGAGCAGATACATATGGACAAATCATAAGGCCCAACATTATCAGGGGCTCTCCTTCCATGCCAATCGCACAACTTTCAATCTTTGGGTGGCTCGTACTGGGACCAATCAACTCCTCCATTTCACTCCCTCAGTCATCTTACCAAGCATCACCTGTACAAAAGGACAAATCATCGGTACGTGATTTGTTGGAGAAGTTTTGGATTCAAGAGGAGCTTCCGAGAGACACTCCATCGAAACTCACCTCTGAAGAGCAAGAGTGCGAAGACCATCAAAACAATTCATTCATTCAAAAGACATTCAAAACAACACACTCAAGGGATGCCACAGGACGATACATCGCGCGCATCCCTCTCAAATCACCATCCAGCTTGTTGGGCAATTCGTATTACTCAGCACGTGCATGCTTGAGACGCACACTCACCAAACTCAACAGGAACGATGAGTATCGTGAACTCTATCAAGCATTCATGTCTGAATATGAAAACCTCAATCACATGGTAAGAGCACCATCAATTTCATCTGATAATAATTCAATCTTTTACCTTCCTCATCATGGAGTACTCAGGCCTGACAGCAAAACCACCAAGCTGAGGATGGTCTTCAACGGCTCATGTGCAACAACATTTGGGCACTCACTCAATGACCTCATGCACACCGGGCAGAATCTCTTGCTCAATATCTCAGACGTGCTGCTGTGGATTTGACACAGACATTACAAAAATGTACAGGCAAATCCGAGTCCACGAAGACGATCAAGATCTCCAACGCATTCTGTGGGTGGATGAGGAAGGAAAGGAAACATCATTCAAACTCACGACAGTCACATACGGAACCAAGGCTGCACCGTTTCTGGCTGTCCGAGCACTGCTACAGCTGATCGAGGACGAAGGGCATCGCTTCCCATTGGCTGTACCATCTATCACTCATGCACGATATGTCGATGACATCTTTGGCGGCGCAGACACAGGTGAGAAACTCATCAAAATTGCACAACACCTTAAAGACCTGTGTCACGCGGGAGGTTTTCCACTCGCCAAGTGGCACTCTACATATCCTGCATTACTCGAGGCAATTTCTCCCAACTCACGAGCTGACAGCTCAACAATTTCACTCGACGACTGTCATACTAAAATTCTCGGATTACAATGGAATAGTTTCCAAGACAACTTCACATTTCAATCAAAGCCAACTTCAACCGCTGTCCCAACGAAACGTATCATTCTCTCAGAGGTTTCACAGATCTTTGATCCACTCGGTTTCCTCTCACCAGTTATAATTCGCGCAAAAATGATCTTGCAAGAGTTATGGCTGTATAAACTCAGTTGGGACGATCCACTGCCACATCAAGTTACATTTCGTTGGAACACCATCAGAGAAGAACTCACAAGCCTGGCCAGGCTCTCCATTCCAAGGTGGTTCCACACCTACTCCAACTCTCCCATAGAACTACACGGATTCTCTGATGCTTCACAACTCGCCATGGCAGCGGTAATTTACATTACCGTAATTTCACCGTCCACAAATCTCAAAGTGTCGACACTCGTGTGCTCCAAAACTAAGGTAGCACCACTCAAGAAACTCACAATCCCGAAACTCGAACTCACAGCCTCATTAATACTGGCAAAGCTTGCCAAGTATGTTCAAGCAACTCTTCAACTCAACATTGCATCTACTCATCTGTGGACGGACTCTCAAGTGGCACTTATATGGATCAATGCTCAAGCCTCACGCTGGAAGGAGTACGTTCGGAATCGTGTCAGCCAGATTCAGGAACTCACCCCACATGCACATTGGAGACACGTTCCAGGTACCTCGAACCCAGCTGATTGCGCATCTCGAGGCCTTACAACATCACAGCTTGAACGTCATCAGCTCTGGTGGACGAGACCAACATGGCTTACTCAACCCAGTGACTCATGGCCATCACAATCAACTGTACTGGACGCCTCAACGGAGTTAGAAGCTCGTCCAGGAACCTCCACCTTACTCAACATTCAAGAAATCAAGTACCACTGGGACATCATATACAAAATTTCAACTCTTAACAAACTCTTTCGAATTACTTCAGCTTGTTTCAGATTCATCGCAAGGCTAAGGAAATTGCCAGTCGCATTGCCACTCATTTCACATACACCAATGGATCTGGAACGGGCACGAATCCTTTGGGTAAAGGCCACACAGGCACTCTACTACAAGCATGAATTCAAAATCATCAGTTCAAATTCAACTCTGCCCTCGTCAAACGCCTTCAGTCGACTCACCGCCTTCATCGACGAACAAGGAGTCATAAGAGTGGGAGGCAGACTTCGTAACACTCATATCAATTACGAAGGTAAACATCCTGCAATTTTACCTCGCCACTCACGTCTGTCCGATCTGATTATAGACCACTCACACCAACACACTCTACATGGAGGAACTCAACTCACTCTCGCTCACATCAGACAGACCTACTGGATCATCGGGGGTCGAGCTCCGGTAAAATTACACATTCTGCGGTGTGTGGTGTGTGCTCGACAAAGGGGGATTCGTGCCCATCAGCTGATGGGCCAACTACCTCTTTCTAGAGTCCCACCCTCACTGCCATTCACCAACACTGGAATAGACTACGCTGGTCCAATCACACTCAAGACGTGGAAAGGACGAGGAGCAAAAACTCATAAAGGCTGGATTTGTGTGTTTGTGTGTATGACGACGTCAGCTGTCCATCTTGAACTGGTGACAGACTACTCATCTGAAGGATTCATTGCAACATACAGGCGCTTCACATCAAGGCGAGGAAATCCACACACCATTTTTTCGGATTGTGGAACCAACTTCGTTGGTGCCGACGCCACACTCAAGAACATGTTCACTCAGGGCTCTAAGCAGAATCAACAGCTGGCCTTCCTGTTTGTTAACGACAACACAACATGGAGCTTCAATCCACCAGCAGCTCCGCACATGCGAGGGAAGTGGGAAGCGGTCGTAAAATCTATGAAGTATCATCTCCGGCGGACCGTCAGTGAGACTATACTCACTTACGAAGAATTCAGTACGCTCCTCACTCAAATCGAAGCCATGCTGAACTCACGACCACTCGAGCCACTCAGCGATGATCCTGAAGACATCTCAACACTCACCCCAGCCCATTTCCTCATTGGCAAGCCGCTGGCTACGTTGCCTGAGCCATCTGTGAACCACTCAGCACTCGCGCCATCAGAAAGATGGCAATTCATCCAAAAGAAGATGCAACAATTCTGGTCTCAATGGTCAACTCACTACCTGCAACGTCAGCAAGTCATTTCAAAGTGGCATCACCCTTGCAATGACATCAAGGTTGGGTCACTGGTGCTCATCACAGATGAAAGGCTTCCTCCGAGCAAGTGGCCACTTGCTCGGGTACTCACGCTGCATCCTGGAAGGGACGGTCTCACCAGGGTCGTGACCGTCAAGACAGTAACCACCACCTTAACCAGGCCAATCGCAAAGTTGGCAGTTTTATCTGTTTCAGGCTAGCATCATCAATTTTGTTGCTGAAGGCGGGAGGAATGTTTGGGAATTGTATAGTTTCCCACGCCGCCACACTCACTCTCACGGCAGCACCTACTGAGTAGCGGAACGAGCGGCTGATCGACGATCAATGACAATCGATCGATCGACACTCACCATCGAACGCTCAGCCAATCACCGCTTAACACGCAAACCCATCAGCCAATCAGAAAACAGCTACGCTGCTCTCTGAGAACCGAGAAGAAGCGCGAGCGGAAGTCGGCCATGTTCAAGCACTCTCTTGGTTTTCTTTGCGTACGACGGTCGTGCTATCACGTTTTCTTCGCAAGTTTTCAAAACTCTTTTTCGTTTCTGTGCACTCACCCGTACAACTCATAACGGAATCAGACTCTACGTAACACTCACTCACTCAACACTCAGTTAAGACACTCACGCCCGGCAATTAATATAATTGTTCGGACGCCTCGTGACAAGGCCACGCGGTCTCACGGTACACTCACTTAAAAATTCAATCGGCACCGGATTTAATACAAATCGCATGTGCAGTTCACTCATTTACACTCACCACAAGTAATCGTTTGTTTTAATAAATCACGACAAGTGTTTTTCACGCGAAGCAGTGCTGTTCTTTTCCACCTTTCCTGTCTGCGAATCCAATCAAATTCATTCAATCAGTAACACTTTGTATACACTACGCTTATTCAATAGTATTAGATAAATATCTTATTTAATAGTAAAGTAAATGCTGTAAATATGAAATAATACTTTGCTAAATATAAATAATTTATACTAAACTAGTTAATATTATTAGATAAATATCTTATTTAATAGAAAAGTAAATGCTGTAAATATGAAATAATACTTTGCTAAATATAAGTAATTTATACTAAACTAGTTAATAGTATTAGATAAATATCTTATTTAATAGAAAAAGTAAATGTTGTAAATATGATATAATACTTGACTAAATATAAGTAATTTATACTAAACTAATTGAACAGGGTAATATTATAAAGGCTTAAAATGGTTTGACAACTCTGCGATTATTCACGAGACTGATTCGAGAATGGTTATGACTGCGTTTCTCCCACGCAGAGCTTGCGGGCTTTTCCCTATATGTAGTGGAGGGAAAAGGCCCACTCGGGCAGAGATGGGCAAAAAATTAATTTAAATAAAAAATTGGGTTCGAATAAAAGGCAGAAATTGTATTCAAAACTCAGCAAATAAAAATTCCCACAGTTATTTATTATTTGAAGCGCCATAAATAATATTTTCAATCGATGGGAATTCACTTGAAGTGCATAAATAAAATTTTCAAACTGCGGATGAATTCCCGTCGATTGAAAATTTTATTTATGCACTTCCGAATGAATTACCGTCAATTGAAAATATTATTTATGGCGCTTCAAATAATAAATAACTCTGGGTGATTTTTATTTATGACACATACAGATAAAGCCTCTTTTACTTAAAAAGTTATTTATATAATTTTTTATTTAAATAATGCCCATCTCTGTGCATAATGTAGTCTGGTAAACCTGGCCAGGGTAACTCTATTTCCGCCAAAATGTTAAAATATTTACAACGCGATTGCTAAGTAGCGCATTATACGCAGCTGCTGACTGTTAGTGAGTTATTATACCTATATATCGCCAGACCTATATTCTACAATTATTTGTTAAAAATTGTGTCGTGACGAGCTTTACAACACTATAATCTCTGTTTCTGGAGGATCTGGCCACGTGAATGGGGAAGGCTATGCCTTTTGGTAAGAGAACTGTGATATGCGCGTATCACACCAGCTGCTGCGGCCGTTGCTCGCGGCTGCCGCTGCCGCTGCGGCCGGCGTCCGACCAATCAAAGTGAAGCAGTCGACGCTGCACCCAGGATAGCCGACGGGCTATTTTTCCGAGCCGCAGCGACAACTGCAGCCAATCAGGGCGCACGGTTTTCGCGTGGTATTTGTTTGAAATTAAAATGTCAGCAGTATCTGTCATAATGCTCGGTGCATCAAAATCACGTTTGCGGCCGAACACAAAATTTAGTTTTGACCAGGAGGTAAGGCTGGCACATGAGGTCGCGAAACGTCCAATACTGTGGGACGCTACACAAGAAATTTACAAGAGATCTGACTTGAAGGACCAAGTTTGGGAAGAGGTGGCCAGATGTATTGGCTTTCAATTTTCAAGTGTTACGTGCCGGTCACTTTTTAAATTCATCCCTAAATTTTTGCTGCATTCACATCATATTTTCGCTACACAGATGTCGACCATTGATTCAACCATCACGTGTTACGGGAACTTCCCTCAATCAGTAGTCGATTATCTGTGAATATTCTTAATAGTTGTAATTTAATTCTGCTTGAAGCCTGTCACACCACGGCATATTCTCATGGATGATTACTGTCAGCGATCTCCTAACGCCGTCGACGTTCTTAGAATGCGCGTTGTGATAAGCCTTCCGAGGCATTGTAGTAGACTACTTTATATTTTTCTTCCCTGTTAAAATTTTGTTACACCATCATTGACATCTGATCCTACCATTGAGTGTTGTGGGAGTTTCCCTCGATCAGTTGTCAATAACCTACAAACCATATTATAATAATAATAATTTTATATGAGCCGTTACGCCACTGCGTTCTTCCATGCGAAAATCTTCCAACACCGTTGATGTTCTTAGAACGCCGGGCGCAATAACAACTTAGATGCTGGGAACGTTCCGAGCGGCGACGGTTGGGCCCGTGAGCATGAGGTACAGAGTCAGCAAGTTTGGCGCTCTTTGTGCAAAGGCCCGAGTGTTTGGGCCTACCCTGCGAACGCTCGTGGCAGTCAACTGACAAGTCGCATAGTGCGTGGTTGCTGTGTCCGAGGGCCATTAACTATTTATTAAAATAGTCGTTGAGCCGGAGTTCCCGTGTTGTCTTGTAGACTATTATATATTTTTGCGTTTTCACTGTTTAAATCCTATCGCTTAAATCTTTATTTATATTCTTGCGTTTAACTGAGTTTCGAATAGTAAGCTATTTTGTCAATAGCGTACTATTCAGAAGATGCAAATGAATCCTGGAATAAACTGTATAGGAATAATATGACACTGCATTCACGACAAAATAGTCGAAGGAATAGAATGTTAGACGTTTTTAAACGAGCAATATACTTAATCGACCCGAAAATTTCAATTATATTAATAAAAAATCGATTAAAGTTGTACAAACAAAATAATGTATCACCAGAAATTAAAAAATTCGTTGATGAGAAGTTAAAAAAATTAAATACTTACCTTCATGTGTAAATGAAAATATAATTATGGAAAATAGATATCTAATTTAAATTACATTGCAGCCACACACAGCCTACAGAGAGTGCCAGTGACAATGACAGCGATACGTCCAATGATCACGCCATGTGAAGTGTTTCATGCTTTGTAAGTAACTCGAAATATTCAAATACTTCAGTATTCTTATTTTGATTGTGTTCCATACATGGGAATACAATATATCTTCAAACCAGTGGGTTATCAAATCATTTCAACGAAAAATTATGATTTCATCAGTTTCTTTCACATAAATCGATTTTTTTCAAAATCCTGAGGTAGTAGACAAATTTTGCGAATGGATTTGAAATCAGTGTGACAAAATCTACAGGAAATGATGTACAACATGTCAAGAAAAAAATCTAATCGTAAATGGTATTGGATAAATCACAATTTTGTTGTAAAATTTCAAGTTTAACACAGATTTTCAAAGTTAAAAAACGTTCATACCATAATTTCTTTAATTTTCCCTTATTCTGCAATATTTCAGCTTTAATTTATAAAAAAATCATCGCTCTATCTCATTTCTATCAAAAGTTCTTTGATTTTGACACAAAGTACAAACTTCATCACTTTGCTCCACTGTGCGGCGGCGGTTGGTGGCGGTCCCACTAGTGCAACGAAGACACAGATGCATACTTCTCCATTGTACTAGTGGGACCGCCGCCGACCGCGGCTAGGAAACTCGACCTTAAGAAGGGGGTGCTCGACAGCCAAGAACCACGGGGCCATAAAAGACAAGGATAGTAGTGATTGCACTAGCCATTATGTAAGAACGGAAAAATCTGAAATTCCGCATCCGTCATTGAATTTGTATGATAGTAACACTTTGTGCTTTCTGGGTGAAAGTGATACCACACCTGACAAAATTTTAACCATAATTGAAACAGTAAGAGCGAGAACGGACCAACCCACATTAAAAAAAATTTTTTTGCCTATTTTATATGATTAGTAGAGCCTATTGAAATACGTTATTGCTACTAACTCAATTTCGAAAAGAATGTGGGTTAGTCCGTTGTTTGCTCTCACTGCCTCAATTAACGATATTACGCATGAAATTAATTTACAGGATTGAAAGCCCGTTTCGTTAAAACTGGCCTGATTTAAATTTTTTTAATTTCAAATATATCAAAATTTCAAAATTCAAAATGGCAGCTCCAATATGGCGTCAATAATTGCAGAAATTTGGCCAAAATTATTTTTTGTTGTTTAATGAAAAATAGAAATACTTTATTGATCTCAAAAAATATATTTATGTCATAATAAGATAATTCGAAATCAATCAGACGATGATGTCCACGGCTCCTCGTCGGACGATACCTCAGATACGTCCTCTTCATCATGGGAACCTTGTGTGTCTAGGGGCCTGTCCTAGTCAGCAAGAAGCATTTCTACAGTTTCTTTCAGGAATGGATTACTTTTTTTTCGTGGTATGGGTCTTATACCTGTTAACGCAGGATCTGAGCTAAGCAGTAACCTATTAATTACGTAGAAATTACAAGATTTCCTCGAAAACTTCCTCGCGTAATTTTGCCTATATAAACGGAAGTGTTTATTACGCGCTTCAGCAGCCTCCTCAGACAGTTGGCCGATTGGTAGTAAGGCTTTTTCAATAACTGTTGGACCGTGAATGAGTATCTTGTGAACAGTAGGAGTCATTGGATACCAAGGATATAATTGAATGTATAGTTTTGCGGTATCCATGGTATATGAACTAAACTTTTCTATATTAACTTTGAAACCACTAGATATTGTCTCCAAAATTACTCTGAAGCGGTAGATTAGTTGCGAGTCAACATCTGTGATTTCCGCTGCTAACTCCGAATTCATGAAGAATCTTCTGCTAGAATTTCCATCGTTTGTGTTTCCAAACCCAGGTTTAGGAACATCGACAATTAATCCCATTCTTTCTCTAAAGGTTTTTTGTATATTCAGTTTTCGTTCTTTGACAATTGCTTTGTCGCTCTCAGATCTCAGTTGCCATTTTTTGATGGGCAATTTGTACGAAAGATGTAACAAAGTTTCAAATAGTCTTATTCTCGCATGTAACACTGATAAACCAAATTTTAATGTATCTTGTCTAATTTCCTTTGTTTTAGATAAGTCATTAAAATTCTTAGACGTTGTTCCACAGATGTAACATTTCATGGTAGATGTTGTCCCCGTAGCAGCATTACAAATTTTGCCATCGATCATTGTAAATAACATTGTATGCTTAACAGTAAGGTTTTTACCTGCTACAGAAACTCTACTTTCTTGCAATGATCTAATTTTATCTTCTACGTATTGTATTTCTTTTGTAATAATGTCTGTGGATTCTTTAATAAATTTAATGCGAATGGGTCTGCAGTATCGCGGCGATGAAGGTGTTGGATTCTGCCAAAGAAGTTTTTTATTTTCTGAACCATAAGTTAGTTGTACTGGCACACAGGAGCTTTGAAATATATTTGCATCAGAGTCCGAGATATTTTCAAATCTTTGTTTGAACTGTGCCTGTTGTGACCCATCGCATCCCCATTTATGCACGAGTGTTAATGTACTCATATCTTCTTCACAATCGGTAAGCATTTCAATAACTTCTCGGAGATGTAATAAAAGTCTAGATGCGGTATGGTTTAGAAAAACCTGCAAATTGATTTCTGCAGAATTTGCTGTAACAGTATATGCATCGGAATTCGGATAGCAATTTGTTTTTTCCTTTTGTAAAATAGTATAGCAAGGATAAAACTTTTTGTTGCCATTCCTTATGATTTCATACTGTCTTCTTGACAATCCAGCTTCGACAAACATAGACAAAGCTTGTACAGGTGTCATTTGTACTGGTATTTCTTCTAGGCTACTAGAATATGCCTTCCTGTATTTTGTTGCTCGTTTAGGAGATTTAATAATATCGTTTAAAATTCGTGAAGCATCTGTTTTTCCTTCAGCTCGCAACTTCATCTGCGTAACAAAGGTTAACTCTTCTGTACCTATAGTCCTACGAAGTTCTTCAGTCTTGCGCCTTTTGCTTCGTTCACTCGAATCTTCGAATTTTTTAATTGGCCGACCGCGACCGCGACCTGTTGGCGTTATTACTGTAGGTAATATTGCCAATGTTCCTTTTAGCCAAGTATCATTATTTTGCAAAAATATATTTTCTTTGTAATGTGATGCTATCCACCTCTCCTTCATCTGAGTTTTTATACGAGATATTTTATGCTTTAAGTTTGTTTTATCTTCTTCCGAATAATTGTCGCGATTCAGGAGACAATTTTCAGCATAATCCAGTTTTTGCTTAAAATCCTTCACATCACATTCTTCCATGATTTTATAAAATTGCCGTCGGGTTATAATTTTAACTCCTGATGGCCCTATAAGAAGGAAAAAACCACTTATCAATATTATAAACGAAACTCCTAAACAATTTTTATAAAATATCATTTTATTCCGAAAATTATTGTACTGTTGTATACCACAATCCGCTCTGTATATCGTGATAAAAAAAAATAGAATATGGACACTCTCGGAAATATAAGAAAATCGATCTTATTACGTGGAAATGGAAAGAACAATCATGTAGATTTCGAACAAATAATTGGAAACTATAAAAGTATACGTAAATTATATCGCACATACCTGCTTCTGTATAATCCATTCTTCACCACTTTACAATGATTCGTGAAAACACAAAATTGACTTATGGCCAGTTTTTTTATTTAAATACCCTTCTGCAGGAGTTATATATGAACTAAACTAATTAACGTAATGAACGCGGGATAAATATATATATATATATATATATATATATATATATATATATAACACTAAATATAAACTATACAAAATGAAACTTAAACTGAATAAATTGAAAAAAAACTACAATATAACATATAAGTACGTAAAAAATGTTGTGAATATTTTGCTGTGTAGTCTCTGATGGCACAGTTTCGACTGAATGCAGACAGAAAGTAGAGGACTTAGTCAAAGGCTTATCTACAGAATAGCATAAACATCCCAGTTGTGTATAATCTAAACAGTTCCTTTGGGCGGTATTCACAGTCGCGTCTTGAGATCAAGACCATCTCAAGCATTTGCTTAAGATGCCGCCTAGATTCATAGTTGCGTCTTGAGGTCGTGTCTTGAGCATTTGCTTGAGGAAAATCTTTTTCAAATAAGTAAATCCTTGTATGACGTCACATGTGTCAAAATAGACGGTAAAACGAGGTTATATTTTCAAGACGACGTTTTACATGTCTTGAGACTGTCTTGAGATTCCACCAGAAGAATGTCCGGAGTAGAGGGGGAACATCTACGGCAGTGGCCGTATGTGTGCGTGATGATTCCATCACCCATGTACCGTCACGTGATAGTCCCCCTCCACTCCAGAGATTCTATTCCCCGGCAACGCGTTGAAAGTTTAAGCTATCAAATACTTCCGCCATTACCTGCATAAAGGACGCGAAAAATGGATTTTGTAGACTATATCGACATTAATATTGATATTAACGATATTGACGAAGATGATTATATAGCGGACAATACAGTCGTTAGAAGGTATATTCGGGACGTGCAAAATCCATTTGAATATTACGATGAAGATGAATTTAAAAGGCGATTTCGATTTAATAAGGACTCTGTATTACATGGTATTTTACCGAGAATTATTGAAGGACTGGCGAAAATAAATAATCGTGGCCTGCCGATTGCCCTGCAATTGCAACTACTTGCATGCTTACGCATGGTATATGGGCCATCACGCATGTAACAGGGTGATCCTGGAGCAACTGGACTTTTGAGAAAAAATTGCGAAATTTCAAAATTGATCTTTGTTAAGTTTATGCTAAAAATGGGAATATTTTTCAATTTCGATTTTAAATTTTTAATTAAATTGGTACTACAAAACGTTAAAAAGCGAGAAGGGTATATATTTTTCTTTACCACCATCCCAAAATTGCCCCCCTTGATACTTGTTACATAAAAACAATATTCTTTATTCTATCGTATCGAAGTCCTGGAAGTCATCGTGAGGCACCACGGGGGGTATCCTCGCCATTCCGGAGACTCTCTGCTAAACTGTTCCCCCGGCATTGCTATAATATAACCTCGACGCTCACACGCATTACAGTTTAGTGGTTGGGTTTATATATTAGTTCATTATATAAATCAATTTTACATCTAATTTCCTTGATTATGCTCCGAATTACGTTGTTCCTGAAATCATTATAAAGCACCGCGAGGGGTTATCATCGCCATTCCGGAGACTCTCCGATAAACTGTCCCCCGGCATCGCTATAATATAACCTCGACGGTCATACGCATCACTCACTCACGTTCGAGTATCCTACTCCGTCGTCCACCAAGGAACGAACGGAATATCCTTCATCATTGGTTGTTCTAACAGAATTATTCCGAAAGTTTCCGAACGTGAATGAGCAAATGCTTGAGTAAATGCTTTATAAAGTAAATGGATACGTCATATAAGCAATCGCTTATTCCAAGCAAATGATTCAGATCATCTTGAGCAACGACTATGAATACCTGATGTCTTCAGGCAAACAAGATCGTCTTCTAGAAGATGATCTCAAGCATTCGCTCAAGACGCGACTGTGAATACCGCCCTTTGAAGAGTTTCTTAGCACCTCGCGGAGGCCCGGCGAACGCGACCGTACAGCCGTACGTGAAACGCTGCAACTCTCGATTGTCATTTCTAGCTAAATTAGCTATAAAACTTCCATCCGGACTAATCCGGAACCAATTCTTTTTGCATTGTGTTCACAAATCTTTATCAAATGTAATGGCACCAATAAAAGCACTGGGACGAACTGGGAAGTATAACAAAATCCTTAATGAAATCTTATAATCGTAGAGAAAATTTACTGAATTCTCGATTATCTTCAAATGTTAATAACTATGCAAATATATATGATGAAGAAGTAAAACCTTTTGGAAAGTGTAGTATATACCTACCTGAAGAGCTTCCATAATGGAAGAATTCACATACTTTCCTTAGAACATGTAAAAATCACTAATAAGGTAACGATATTTCAGCGGATGGTTAAGAAAGAAATGCGTGGTCTAAAATCTCTTAACTTTCGACGAAGCCCGTTGGTTTATTAGTGCACAAATGAAAAAAACAATATTGCCACATTGTTCTTCATACATTCAACTATCTCAGGAAAAAAAAATTTTCAGTTTGGACAAAATTTTTTAAATCGATTTTTGGCCAGCTTTTCGGATCAAATACCCCACTGTGCATCGCCACAATGGGACAGAATCCCCAGAAATAAGGAAACAAGTCAGAGTTTAAAAGTTATGGAATTATGATTTTATATATTTTTTTGTAACCTAATAATATGAGTTCTTAAAAACGTATAAATATCATGGCAGCTACTTCTGCTGTATGTGTAAACATGTGTCAAAGTTTGTACGTTTTTTGTGCAGAATTTTAAATCGAGTCGTTTAAATTTCGGTGATATAAAAAGAAAATATTTTTTGGGGACCAAAACGAGTAGTACCTACCTATCGATTCTTCAAAGTAATAGCGAATAATTAGTTCCATATAGTTCTTTTTCCATAAGAAACCCAGTGAAAAAATATCAGTATTGGTTGTTTAGTTACTTTCCGGGAACTTCCAAGCAAATTTCTTTTCTGTTGTATAATTAATATATATTTGTCCTTGTATTTGGAAATATTTGCCAATAATGAAGTAATTACCTGTATTCTATATCGTGCAGTGGGGCTGAATCCCAAAAAATAGGGACGATCGTGGATTTGTCAGTTGGAATTGCGTGGCCCTCGCAGGGTATGGTGGGGTAACGGAAACGCTGCTGGGATCCGCCTGAACCTAGCCGTTTGGCTGTTATTTATTCTTAGCGTAATAGTTGTGTGCATTACGAAGCTATGCGTAGACCAATACGAGATGAAGCTATCGAGAAAGAATCAATCTGCTGACATTGGTCAATAAAGCTCCTGAATTTTTTCGTTGCTAACGCACACCTATTCTGATGTGTGTACTTCTACACTGACAACTCGGTTTGGTTTACACCCCAGAAACTTGGCACCATCCCCACCACTTCTAGCTCACTCTTATTCTGCGAAGGCGAGAGCGAGATGGAACGAGAACGAGTCAGAAAACGTTGAGAAAAGGAGTACGGATACGGGCAAACTCTGTGGTGGGAGAATACCCCTCACGAAACTCACCGGCCAATATATATGATCCCGACCTTAATTGCGTGTATAAGTAATGTCAGTACCTACGTAATAAATGTCACGTCGACCGTTCTTGGTAGATTCTTGAATTCCCTTCCTGCAAATGATATCATATGATGGAGTTTTTATTATCTGTCAAGCGTAATTAAAAGTAGGGCAGTCTCTAGAAACGTACGATCTGCCCTTGGGTCATTCCACGCGAAGTCGGACACTTTTCGGAGTAACATTTCGGATTTTGGTGCAACTTGGATATGTTTTAGTCATTAGGGGTATATAAACATATCTCGAAGGATTTTTCGAAATGTCAAAAATTGTGGATGTTACAGCTCTTTGAAATATAGTGTTTACTTTTTTCCAAAAATTATAACTGTTGAACTAACAAACTGATAAAAATGACCTTTTGGATGCTTACAGTGGAGATATAAGAGTACCTAATAAAAATTATTTCACTTAATAAAAACGAATATTTGACCATTTATTTAGCAATTGTTCTTAACAAATGCAATTTTATAGTTGAAGGCACCTTTTTAAAAATTTGAAAATATAGGAGGATATAGCCCTGTATTTTCCTCTTTACGGACACGTTTTAAAAATGGAGGGCGTTTTAAAATTGGCCAAATGAAAATTAATTGAATGTAACACTGTGTCAAATCACACCGGCTCGACTGGCTGACACGTGCGGTACTCGCAGCGGCCAAGCGGCTAGATCCGTTATTCTTATACAGTGTTCTCTAATATGGTAAGTATTTGTAAAAAAACTGAAGAAGGAAAACTTTTACTGTTTTTTATACACAACATAATACGCTATCTTAATTTTTGGTGTTCGCAATATTTTCCTTGAAAAGTGGGTAACCTACAGTTTTTTAAATGGAATGCTCTACAGGGTGTCCCACGGTAGACTGGACAGCGCCGTAGCTCCTAAAGTATTGGAGATAAAAATTTTTAAAAAATAGGGAATTGCATGGTTCGAAGGGGCTAATAAATTAGCCGGAACGAATTTTTTCCGATTATTATTTTAAAAAATACGATGGTCAAGTTCGGTTTTTCAAATGGAACTATTTTTTTTGAAGTCCTGAGTTGATAGTGCGTTCCAAGACAAATTCAATAAGCATCAATGTATACACTTTATTTTCACTGGTTTTTGAGATATTGCGCTTGCAAATTTACTGATTTTCACGGCAAGAAACTCCTCTGGAATAGCAAGGACCGGGGACGGTCTTACTGGCGCCACGGGTGGCACTGCTTGTTGAAATAGATACCTACCTGCGAAAGGTCTACGCCAGGCCCAAAGGCTGGACAATTCTTTTCCGCCAGAAATGCTACTTAGGTAGGTACATCTGCGGTATCGAGAAGCGCATCGTTACTTTTATTTCGCACTTGCTTCTAGGCTCGGATAGCCAGTTCGTCTGGGAGGGATGCAAGTTGGATTGGTTAGGTTCGGAGGAGTGAAAGTTGCTAGACTAAATTTCAACTATAGGGAGCAAATTGTATCAGAACCAATCGGATTTGCATCCCTCACAAACGGCTGCACTCTTAAAGAGGCCCTCTTCACAGCAATACCTTCTCCCCAATGCCCACCTTCTTTCGCACGGAATACGTCAACGCATGGTTTTGTTTTGATATCGAAGCTCATGTTTATACTCGAGAGGACCACGCGTCGACAGCGGGCTACCCCTTTTCTTACCGTGTCTCTCCACGGGGAGTATTGCCGATGGATTGTAGAAGCGCAGATGTCTGGATGCCAGTTGTTGAATTCAGGAGACGATAGAAACACTTTATTACAAAACACACATGTACTATAATTAAAGTAAATCGTATTCCTCTCGGGCAGGAGTCGCCCGACGTTCGTCAAGAAGATGCGGCCTGGTACCCCGTGGCGAGGACAACCCTTCGCAGGGTCTCGCCCGATTTTTATAGCTTTTTCCGGAAAAAGGTACGAATCCTGGGCCGAACGTAACGAATTGAGGTCGAGCCCCCGCAGTCGAGGGGGAAATATCCATTACAACAATCGGACAACTTTTACATAGGGAATACAAATAGCTTGTGTCAAAGTAGTCCGATTTGCATGATATTTGGTATGATTTTCATCAGAAAAACATAAGCAATCCATTGGCGCCACTTCCCTTTCGATGCGATGAAGAAAAGAATTTCTTAATAAGTTGTAATTGATATTTCACCCTCGACTGCGGGGGCTCGACCTCAATTCGTTACGTTCGGCGCAGGATTCGTACCTTTTTCCGGTAAAAGTCATAAAAATCGAGCGAGACCCTGCGAAGGGTTGTCCTCGCCACGGGGTACCAGGCCGCATCTTCTTGACGAACGTCGGGCGACTCCTGCCCGAGAGGAATACGATTTACTTTAATTATAGTACATGTGTGTTTTGTAATAAAGTGTTTCTATCGTCTCCTGAATTCAACAACTGGCATCCAGACATCTGCGCTTCTACAATCCATCGGCAATACTCCTCGTGGAGAGACACGGTAAGAAAAGGGGTAGCCCGCTGTCGACGCGTGGTCCTCTCGAGTATAAACACGAGCTTCGATATCAAAACAAAACCATGCGTTGACGTATTCCGTGCGAAAGAAGGTGGGCATTGGGGAGAAGGTATTGCTGTGAAGAGGGCCTCTTCAAGAGTGCAGCCGTTTGTGAGGGATGCAAATCCGATTGGTTCTGATACAATCTGCTCCCTATAGTTGAAATTTAGTCTAGCAACTTTCACTCCTCCGAAACTAACCAATCCAACTTGCATCCCTCCCAGACGAACTGGCTATCCGAGCCTAGAAGCAAGTGCGAAATAAAAGTAACGATGCGCTTCTCGATACCGCAGATGTACCTACCTAAGTAGCATTTCTGGCGGAAAAGAATTGTCCAGCCTTTGGGCCTGGCGTAGACCTTTCGCAGGTAGGTATCTATTTCAACAGGCAGTGCCACCCGTGGCGCCAGTAAGACCGTCCCCGGTCCTTGCTATTCCAGAGGAGTTTCTTGCCGTGAAAATCAGTAAATTTGCAAGCGCAATATCTCAAAAACCAGTGAAAATAAAGTGTATACATTGATGCTTATTGAATTTGTCTTGGAACGCACTATCAACTCAGGACTTCAAAAAAAATAGTTCCATTTGAAAAACCGAACTTGACCATCGTATTTTTTAAAATAATAATCGAAAAAAAAATTCGTTCGGGCTAATTTATTAGCCCCTTCGAACCATGCAATTCCTTATTTTTTAAAAATTTTTATCTCCAATACTTTAGGAGCTACGGCGCTGTCCAGTCTACCGTGGGACACCCTGTATATTTGATTACCCAATATGAAAGCGACTGTCAAGACAAATTCAACCATATGGTATACTATGACCTTCAAGACCACACATGGTTAAGAATGAAAGAAGAAATTCAATCTACTAGATAGATAGATCGATATATTTATTTTATTCCTAACCTTGTGTAGCCTTGAAGGTCATAGTATACCATATGGTTGAATTTGTCTTGACAGTCGCTTTCATATTGGGTAATCAAATATATAGCATTCCATTTAAAAAACTGAATGTCACCCTCTTTTCAAGGAAAATATTGCGAACACCAAAAATTAAGATACCGTATTATGTTGTGTATAAAAAACAGTAAAAGTTTTCCTTCTTCAGTTTTTTACAAATACTTACCATATTAGAGAACACTGTATAAGAATAACGGATATAGCCGCTTGGCCGCTGCGAGTACCGCACGTGTCAGCCAGTCGAGCCGGTGTGATTTGACACAGTGTTACATTCAATTAATTTTCATTTGGCCAATTTTAAAACGCCCTCCATTTTTAAAACGTGTCCGTAAAGAGGAAAAAACAGGGCTATATCCTCCTATATTTTCAAATTTTTAAAAAGGTGCCTTCAACTATAAAATTGCATTTGTTAAGAACAATTGCTAAATAAATGGTCAAATATTCGTTTTTATTAAGTGAAATAATTTTTATTAGGTACTCTTATATCTCCACTGTAAGCATCCAAAAGGTCATTTTTATCAGTTTGTTAGTTCAACAGTTATAATTTTTGGAAAAAAAGTAAATACTATATTTCAAAGAGTTGTAACATCCACAATTTTTGGCATTTCGAAAAATCCTTCGAGATATGTTTATATACCCCTAAAGACTACAACATATCCAAGTTGCACCAAAATCCGAAATGTTACTCCGAAAAGTGTCCGACTTCGCGTGGAATGACCCCGAGGAGAAGTTAGGCAACGGGCATGCTGTATACCTCGATAACTTTTACAATAGTGTCGATTTGGCCATCAAGCTTCTCAGAGAAAAGACATTTTGTACCGGAACATTGAGAGCCGATAGAAAACTCAATCCGCAAGCAGTAATGACCGCAAAATTAAAAAAAAGGAGAAAATAGATCCATGTTTTTCAATGGAGTGCATGTTGGCAAATGGCGTGACAAGCGTGACGTTCGGTACATCAGTACACAGTTTGGGAATCAAATGGGTATGTTCAAAAATAAAAGGGGCCAACAAATTTCAAAGCCTGCTGCTATCATAGGTTACAATAAGTTCATGTCTGGGATAGAGAGACAAGACGAAATGATAGCATATTACCCTTGTAGTAGGAAGACAATTCGTTGGTACAAGAAACTCTTCCTACATGTAGGTACTACAAATGAGCTTGATAAATGCTTATTAGCTCCATGATAAATATTTCACTGCACAGCATTTTAGAATGTATTACTTTCGGTTGGAAGTAATCAGGAATTTGCTGCCTTTACGAGATGTGTCAAGCATTGCTCTAGAACCTGTTTCTAGTAATATCGTCCATAGTATTAGCAAGATAGAGAAGACTACAACGGAAATGAAGCAAGGATGCAAAGAAACCAGTAGGGTTGTCAGAAAGGAGTGCAGATTATGCATGCAGAAAAAAATCAGGAAGCTAACGATCTACCAGTACAAAACATGCCCAAAACAACCTGGCCTTTGCTTAGGGTGTTTTGATCAATACCATTTGCAGTGAACAGATTTTTCTACTAATTTATGGCTTTGTTTCACGGACAGAATAAATAAACGGTTTTTTTGTTTACAATTCTGATGTACGATTATTTGAAAAGCTTTTATCGTAAACTACAACCAGTACTGTTCAGGATGGCTTGATAGTTAACGGGAAGAAAGCAGATTTGATAAGTAAAGGCCGCCATACACGCTTGTTCTTGCCGTTCGATTTACTTGTACAGTCAAAATTTGTAATTGCGTTCATGCCAGGAAATTGACAGTATGCATATACTAAATCGGTCGATTTGTGGACACACACGTTCAGCCTTGCATTCTAACTTTTGACTGTGCAAGCAAATCAAACGGCAAGAAGGAGCGTGTATGGCGGTGTAACGTCCCACGGGGACTCAAACCCAGCGTTACCGACCGTCGATAAAGTAGAACCGTACTACGTTACCACACAACCTGTACTACAATACCGCGCAGACCCACTGTACATACTTTTATACATTAATATTAAACTAAGCAGATATTAGAGAAACAAATATTGTAGAAATATTAGAAATAATTAATTATAATTACTGACAAAAATACAAAACAAAATAATATGTATAAAGCGAGAAAAATGTAAAATAACGAAAACCGACTCACTGTGCATGCGCCAACCCGCCAATTTTCCAGTATAAAAGGAGGCGCACGCAGCGCAGCGCCCCAGTCAAGCTACATTCAAAAACCACGCTCTTTAGTTGACGAATGTTTAGAACGAAGCTTAAGTTTCAACCAGTGAGATTCAGCTCGCCCCGGAAACGGTAGCGGCGGATCTCCAGTGTATAAAAGTCACTGGTGCACCTCTTTGGACTATTTCATTTGAAAACTATAGTACC
The DNA here is from genome assembly GCA_963855975.1 of Andrena chrysosceles. Taxonomy (NCBI): domain Eukaryota; kingdom Metazoa; phylum Arthropoda; class Insecta; order Hymenoptera; family Andrenidae; genus Andrena; species Andrena chrysosceles. Next base: position 19,455,302 of record OY979769.1, on the reverse strand, counting down.
TTGCTCTTGCAAAGGCATCGAGCTCGCCCCGGAAACGGTAGCGGCCGAAGCACTTGGTAAAAGCGAGGTCAATTTGAGCATAGAACCAAAACTCTGTCAAAAGTACAAGCTCGCCCCGGAAACGGTAGCGGCTGTTCTTACTACAGACATTGCCAAGAGTCTACGAGCTTGCTCCGGAAGCGGTAGCGGCCGTGCTCTGCAATAAATACATAGCCAAGTAGCATTTAAATATAAGATAAAAAATATAAAAATACAAAAAAACATAAAATATATAATCGTAGTCGTAAGTAATATTATATTCATTATTAGGAATAAGTGTTGTTCAAATAAAGTCATTGTTGAGTTTAAGTTGGATTTTACTCCTTTACTCTACCAACGAACCCCCACCTATCCGATTCTCGAGGGACGCCGCTCTCTTCTCGAGAACCTGCTAACGTTTAGTCGTCCCCGGACAACCGGACGTTACAGCGGCTTTTACAACGCAGCGAATCATAAAACCAAAACACACGTATTTTTGTTATTGGCTGAACTGTCACATCACAGGCGGAGCGAGCGGAGTACACCTCTTGCCCCTGTAACACCGCTATAGCCACTATACCTTCTTTAAACAGTACACTCCCATCAGTAGGTATACTATGAGAGTTCTGGCCCCTATGGCGAGGGGGTGCGGTGGTGCAAGGGGGGTACCGCGCGGGCGAGGGGAGGGTGGAAGGGGTACCACGCTCTTCGACGAGATGGGTGAGGGGGATGACGTCACAGGGGGGGGGGATTTCAAAATTTTCAAAATGGCGTCGCGCGCATTTCGTATTGGCGCCATTATTATTCGAGACGTCATGGATCAACATCTTCCGACAGGGATTTATGCAATTACCGCGTGAACATCGTCAAGTGTTACGCCATATCGCGCGATATAGTGTTGTGAGCAAATGCACAATATATTGCATCGTTGCTGATAAGGATCCGTGTCGCAAGCGGCCGAAGTACACTACCGCGATTGCATGTACACCGTTGGCGCTTCTACACGACATCGAAAACGGCTCGGTCCAAGTACGAGAAGTATTGTGTCCTGAAACATTGAAACTCACAGTACACGAGTTTTACGGGAATTATCAAATTTTTTGGATAATTGTATGAGTCTACCGCGAAACTCGAAACGTGTACTTACAACGCTGAGTTTTCGATGGCCTGCTGAGGACTATGACCATTTCACCTGGAAGAGACACATCAAGAAATTGAATGAAATCGTACGTCTCTGGGAGGTGAACTATTTGTGAAGTAGTGAATTATGTGTGAAGAAGTGAACATGGAGATGATCATGGACATGTACAGGGTTTTGACCCAGAGGTCGAAGCTTATACATTCTGTTGAGGAATTCCTAGACTGGTCGAATCAGTGTGACTCGTGTATACGACGCATCGTTGAGTATCAAAGCAGCGGAGGATTGCCCGTGACCACGAAACAACGCCTGGTGTCGTTGAACGTGGAAACTGCGTTTATAAGTCGTATTTCGACCGGCGCGGTCATCAACGTGGGATACGTTGATCCACGTCAATTTTTGGAGGGTGCTTGACACATAGTAATGTCACGCGTCACGAATGCTATCACGGCACATAATGGTGTGTCTGTGAATACAATCTTAAACGCGGAGTTTATGTTAGGTTCGAATATGGACATGAAAAGTTTCAATACGCGAAATCATATACTGTTATTAGATTCGAACGTGCGCGAGTGGTACTCGAAGTGCGTGATCGCTCCCACGCTAGTGGCACTCGATGAGTTTCAAGATCGTGACAGTGGATGGACCCTAAGGGCAGTGCTAAACATTTTAGTAAATATTAATAAGTATAATCCGCTTCGAGCCGGTTGTGATATTGACGTAAAGCTTCCGCAGGCCGTGGTCCAGAAAAAAGCGGTGGTGAATGTAAAGAGCGGGGACAATGCATGCTTCCTATGGTCGGTCGTCGCCAGTTTGTATCCTGCTGCTACGCATGGGGAGAGGTATGGATCATATCCACATTACGGGACGGTGCTTTGCACGGACGATATAACTCTTTCCGTGACGTTGAATCAGCTGGCAAAGTTCGAGAGTTTGAACAACGTGTCGGTGAACGTGTACACGTGGTCCGATGGAAGCTGTGCACCGCTGCGTTTAACCAAGGATAAACGCGAGAGACATGCAAACCTACTACTTGTGCAGGATAATGAGGGCACTAATCGTTATCACTTCACCTGCATTCGCAGTCTATCGAGGTTGATTTCGAAGCAGCTCGGCAGCCACAATGGTCGAGTATTCGTTTGCGAAAGGTGAGTAAAAATGCGGAATATTTTGATTGCTGTATTATTCATTCATATGTTTTATTATTGATGTTATTATCGTTGTAGATGTCTGAATTACTTCTATTCGATCGAGCGATTAAACAAACACAACGTGGACTGCCAACACATGAACGAGTGTACCATCGAATTGCCGTCCGCGAAGGATAAATGGTTGCGATTCAAAAATTTCAAACATAAAGAACGAGCACCATTCATCGTCTACGCGGACTTCGAGTGCATGCTGGAGGACGTCGAGCCTGCGGAGCGGAGTCATACGTACACGTACCAGCATCACAGAGTGTACAGCGTAGGATACTACATCCATTGTTCCACCGACGCGTCTCTGTGCCGTTATCGCGCGTATCGTCATGACTCCGAGTGCGTGAAATGGTTCGTGCAGGAACTTCGTGACTTTGCTGACACTGCGTATTCATGGTTGCGAAACGCGAAAGAAATGAAACCGCTAACGAATCAACAGTTGCATAGTCATAACAGTGCGATCGTGTGCCACGTGTGCGGACAACCCTTCGTCGACACGAACATAAAAGTGCGCGACCATTGTCACTCGACGGGCGAGTACCGAGGCGCAGCCGACGTGTCTTGTAACTTACTGTTTCAGCGATCGTACACGATACCGGTTGTATTTCATAATCTGTCGGGCTATGACGCTCATTTCATAATTAAGGAGTTGGCGTCCGCGTTCGAGGGGCAAATCAACCTGCTGCCGGTGACGAAGGAACGGTATATATCGTTCACTAAACACGTCAAGGGGATCGACTCCAAGAACAACGATTGGGAGAGGGGGTTGAAGTTTAGATTCATCGATTCGCTGAAGTTTTTGACCGCGAGTCTGGAGAAACTCGCTTCGGACCTTGGCAAGGAACGGCTTGTGATTCTACGACACGAGTTTAAAGACACACCGGACTATCAATTCAATCTCCTGACCAGGAAGGGCGTATTCCCATACGACTACGTAACGTCATACTCCAAGCTGAATGAAACGTGTTTACCGTCCCGCGAAGCTTTCTATAACCGGTTGAACGATAGCACCGCGTCGGAACTTGATTACGCGCATGCCGTGAACGTGTGGAATACTTTTCCCATAAAGACATTAGGCGATTACAGTGATTTGTATTTGAAAACAGATGTACTGTTACTCGCAGACGTATTCGAGGGTTTCCGCACTGACTGTATTTTGAGTTACGATCTAGATCCCGCGCATTATTATACATTAGCATGTTTCACGTGGGACGCGATGCTTAAGTATACCGGTGTACAATTAGAACTTTTGACGGACGTGGACATGCTACTGTTCGTGGAGCGTGGGATACGTGGCGGTCTGAGCCAGTGCTCGCACAGGTATGCGCGAGCCAATAATAAGTATCAGCCCACAGCGAAGTACGACAAGTCGATGCCGTCAACGTATCTAATGTACTTTGACGTCAACAACTTGTATGGATGGGCGATGTCGCAGGCTATGCCACACAGAGGGTTTCAATGGTTGGACGATGCAACAGTGACCGCGCTCGACGTGTCATCCTTAACCGACGATAATGGACCCGAGGGATACCTGTTAGAGGTGGACATCGAATATCCCAAGGAGATTCACAACGCACACGCGGACCTTCCATTCTGTCCGGTGCGCGAGCACGCGCCACATGGTAAACAGACCAAGCTACTTGCCACGCTCGACGATAAGGAGCGATACGTCATCCACTATCGCTACCTGAAACAGTGCGTGCGATACGGATTACGCGTGAAGAAAATTCATCGAGTGTTGCGATTTGATCAATCACATTGGTTGCGTGATTACATTCAATTGAATACCGATTTGAGGACACGCGCCACGAGCGAATTTCAAAAGACTCTATACAAGTTAATGAATAACGCGGTGTACGGGAAAACAATGGAAAATGTGCGGAATCGTGTAGACGTGAGACTGGTTATGCGGTGGGACGGTCGTTACGGTGCGGAAGCGCTGATCGCGAAGCCTAACTTTCATAGTCGTACGATCTTTTCGGAACAACTCGTTGCAATCGAAATGCGAAAACTTAAAGTGAAGTTAGACAAGCCGATATACGTGGGGATGAGTGTACTGGACATATCGAAAGAATGCTTGTACGAATTTCAATATTCATATATGCGTGCAAAGTTCAGTGATCATTGTAAGGTTCTATACACCGACACCGACAGTTTAATGTATAGTGTGGAATGCGAGGATGTGTATGAAACGATGAAGTGTGACATCGCTCGGTTCGACACGAGTGATTACGCGGTGGACAATCCGTACGGTATGCCCCGTGTGAACAAAAAGGTACCGGGACTCATGAAAGATGAGAACAATGGCACCTTAATGACCGAATTCGTCGGACTACGATCAAAGATGTACGCGACTAGAACGTTTAACGCTGCATTGGAGTCTACGATTGAAAATAAAAAAGTGAAGGGTGTGCGGAGACACGTAGTCGCGAATGAAATACAATTTGGCGATTACATTCGCTGTCTTTATGATCTAATCGAGAAATCGGTTTGACAGAGTAATATACGCTCCAAGAAGCATGATGTGTATTCCGTGAGTGAGGAAAAGAATGCCCTCAGTCCGTTCGACGATAAGCGGTGTGTCTTAGCCGATCGAATCAGGACCCTTCCGTGGGGGCATTATCGAATCCCCGAGCTCCAGACCCACGAGTTACTCGAACGTGCGCCCGACGAGCCCATCGTGCCCCACGAGTCCTTAGAGCCTCACGAGTCAATCATTGTATAGTGTGTTTGTATGCTTGCATGTACATATGTATATACCTTACGTTGTAAACCTTTCTTTATTCATACCATTAGGAGTCTATTTACGAATATCTAATATATGTATATAGCGTAGAATAGTTAAAGATATATTTCTACTTCTTTATTAAGATTAATTATATGCATATGTGTGAAAAAAAAGAGACGAATAATTGAATAAACGTGTAATATATGTATTTATTTATTTCAGTAACATAGAGCGTGTTTATAATCGGGAATCATAGAATATCCTTATCGCTTATCCACGAGTTTCGCGACGAATCAAATCCGAGCCATTTAACGTACACCTGGTTTCCCTTGCGACGAATAATCTTCTCGATCAGATAGATGTCAGGATTCACGACCGAATGCAGTTCGTACTCGTAGAATCCACCCGAGATCGGCTCTCCTGCGGAATCGCGTAGAATGTACGTCACCGGACAGGTTCGTTGTACGGTTACGATTTCGAACACCTCGGTTGACCAGTTCGGAGTGTACCCCTTCTCGAAGAGGGTCTTGAACTTGCTCACGCGTACCTTGTCACCGACTTTGAATTTCGCGCGTCGTCGAATACCTTTCGATGTGGATAGGGGGGTGGGTTCATTCACGGCCAACGACAAACGTGTCGCGGGGGTCACGTCAACGGGTCGGGCGTTGATCGTTCGATGCTTACGATGATTGTAGGTGCGTACGAGTGTAGGTAACAGGTCGATCCAACGATAGGACGCGTTCAAGGAGAATTGTTTCCACATGAGGTTTTTCAGCGTACGATTGAAACGTTCGACGATCGACGCTTCCATCACGCTGTACGTGGAGTAGTGGTTGATCCTGCGGGTCTTCATATATCGTTGAAATTCCGCGTTGTAAAACTCCTTACCCATGTCGGTTTGTAAATTTCGCGCGCATCTATCGCTCTGTCGCAATACGATCGTGAACGCCGCGGTTACGTCGCGTCCGCTTTTCGTTTTCACAGCTACGGCCCATGCATACTTGCTGAACGCATCGATGATCGTTAGTATGTAGTGATATCCTCGATTTGGCTTCGCGTACGGACGCATCTCCACCAAATCAGCCTGCCACAAATCATCGTAGCCGCGAATCACGACGGGTCGCCGCGGAAAATTTCGTCTCGCGGGTGCATGTAATTCGTTCACTAATTGTACTCGCTCCTTGTTCATACTTCACGGATTGGCGGGGATGATCGCGGCGATTCAAGGATGATAGAAGTAGAATGAGTTCCTCGAGTGTTCGTAAAATACAAGCGGTGCACGTTTTTCGCGATCGTTCGTCATCATTCGACGATTCGGAGCCGTAGCCGCTATCGTAAGGGTCAGGATCAATAATCATTGGCGTCGTCGACCCACATTAGCTTCGTTATCGCAGTCGGCATCGCTGTTGATGTCGTGAACTCTTCGAGTCTGTCATTCAAGTGATCCGAGCGTCGTTCCATCGCGTTATTTAAATCGTCCTCTAACCGAGATAATTGCGCGTTAACTCGCGTCTCGAGTTGAGATCGTTGATACTCGGCGTCCAGTCGCGCGTTCGCGATAGCCGTTTCGATTTTTATTATTATTATTATTATTATTATTATTAAGTAAACGGGGGAACCCTTTAGTGTACATATTATAACATAAGAGAACAAACGATAAATAACAAATAATAAAGTATAACAGAGAAAAGAAAAGTAAAAATAATAAGAAGAAGAAAATAAAAAGTAGAAAGTAACAAACAAATCAAAAACAAACAACAAAAAAAGCCGCAAAAACATAAAACTATTCGCATCGGCGACAACACCGTAAACATTCAATCAAAGCGGGGTACAACAGGTGACGAGGTTAATCTAATCTAATGTAATGGCAGACTCCTTAACAGCAGCCCCCTAAACGACGCAAGAGAGGCTACGAATAAGTCAAGGTCCGCAGTGCAATGTTGATAAGCCGGGACGCGCGATACAAAAAGAGGCCTCGGGCGCAGTGACCGTTGCGGCGCAAGAAAACAAATTAGAGATACAAGCTCTGGGCAATCAATCTGACCGTGGAACACTTTATATAAGAATAGAAGGTCCAGACAGACACGGCGATCTCTGAGAGTTTTGAGCCCAATCTTACTCAGGGCTGGATTATAATCGTGATCGTCAAACCGCATCGGGCTGCATGATGCCCTCATTGCCATCCTAAGGAACTTATGTTGTATCCTTTCAATTGCACTATCATATAGCTTATGCTTGGGACTCCATATAACCGACGCATATTCTACCTGTGGCCTGACTAGTGCGACATACAACAATTTCAGTGTCCTGATACGTTTAAAGTGTCTCGCAAAACGAGCGATAAACCCGAGGGTCTTCATCGACTTACAAATGATGTTACGGTAATGGCTGCGAAAATCAAGACACGCAGAGAAAGTAACTCCGAGGTCTAGGACTTCCGCAACCACAGTCAAATTGGTATCACCGAGCCAATAACTCGATGGAATACCGTTTACAGCCCTATGAGACCTTTGAATAACACACTTCGCGGTATTTAACTTCATCTTGTTGATAGTACACCACTGCTCAAACCTACCGAGATCAGCCCGCACCAGTTCCACATCGGAAGCCCCACTGATAGTGCGGAAAATTTTTAAATCGTCCGCGTACATTAGGAATCTGCAGTGGAGGAAAATCTCCCTGAGATCATTTATAAAAAGAATGAACAGGAGAGGACCCAGGTGCGAACCCTGAGGGACACCAGAGGTCACAAGGACTGGATTGGATAACTGATCTCTAACTCTAATAACCTGCATACGGCCTTCAAGGTAACTATCGATCCAAGAAAGCAGCGGCCCACTGATCCCGATTGAGGCCAATTTAAGACGCAGAATACCATGGTCAACCGAATCAAAAGCCTTCCGGAAATCAGTGTAGACCGTGTCAACCTGAAGGCCCGCATCAAGTGCAGCAGAGACGAAGCAGTGATATACCGCCAAATTGGTTGTCGTCGATCGACCAGGAACAAAACCGTGCTGTTCGTCACAAATAACGTTCGAAAGGCTGGGCGTTAGATACTCAGTGATGATTTCTTCAAAGATCTTAGGTATGACAGATAATTTACATATCGGCCTATAGTTTCTGACGTCGGAGCGGTCACCTGCTTTGAAAACCGGGGTAACAAGAGTGGTCTTCCACGCTGCTGGGAAAGTCCCACTAGATAATGAGGAGTTAAATATATGCCAAAGGGGTCTGGCAAGAATGAAGCGACACTCCTTTAACAACCGAGGTGGAATCCCATCATAACCTGGGCCCTTTGACACATCAAGAGACTCAAGCTTTGTATAGATTTGTCCTACAGTAATAGATAGTGAGTGAATATTTACGTCACTATACGAGGACCTAGAGGTAATCTGGGCAGGCAACCCGCCCGTCCGAGGACTATAAACGGAGCCAAAGAAATCGGCAAAAAGGTTAGCTGCTGCCGAGCACGTCGAAACATAACTACGATCGTGGTGTACCTTCCCAGGAATACCGTGATCCGCCCTCCTAGTATTTACAAATTTCCAGAAGCAGGAAACATCATCTGCGACCGCATTCTCGACTCCGTCAATATAAACACGGTGATCACGGGAAAGGGTCAGCTTACATTTCGATCGTAGATTTGAAAAATTTATGTAATCGCTGTATGCGCCAGACCGCTTAAAAGCAATATGTGCCCTTTTCTTTTGTCGTATCAGGGATCTTAAGCTAGGGGAGAACCACAGCGGAAATGTGGATCGGACCACTGACCTCATCGGAACATAGGCATCAATTGCCTGATAGATATGACCATATAATCGCTCAAGAGCAACACAAGGCTCGATGTCACCAGTCTCATTATCCAAATCAATTAGGTTTAGAAATTCACACACGCTGGAGAAATCACACCGCTTAAAATCCCTGTACTGAAAGTTTTCGCCACCACGGACAAGAGCATGTGCCAAGCCTTTGAACAAAATGTGCAGAGGTGGGTGGTACACGTCAGGCTCAATAAGGGCATCAATTACTCGGTCAACAGTGACATTGGGACAAGAGACAAAGATGAGGTCTAGCATCACATCAGATTGATTAAAAACTGTATTAACTTGGGTGAGGTTACAGTATCCTACACATCCAAGGAGAAGGTCAATGGCAGCCGATTCGTTCGACGATACCCCCAATCTTCTAAAGCACCCCTGTACCGAGTCATTGTGCCAAACAGCATGAGGAAGATTAAAATCACCGAACAAACAAAAAGTGTCATCGCTATAATTAAGAAATACTTCCGTGACTGTATCAGCGTGGCTAGCATAAATCGAAGGCATAGACGCAGGTGGTATGTAAACAGCTCCTAATAATACGTGTTTGTTTTTGTGAAGTTGAGCTCTGACAAACAGTTGCTCGACCCCAGAACAGCTTACTGTAACAGAGCAGGAAGGCATCGAATCCTTGACTGCGATGAGGACACCACCCCCTCTCGTGCAGGTGCTAGTTCTCTGGGATCTGTCGCATCTATAAATCGCATAATTACGCAAACCAAGTTCGTTAGATGATATCGCAGACGTAAGCCAGGTTTCGACAAAAATTATGACATCGTAAGACACTGCCGATGTAAGTAAAGAGTTAATAAGAATGTTTAACTTAGTTCTCAGACCACGGACATTTTGAAAGTACACAGAAGGGTTCAAAGTTAGTTTTTTTGGGAAGTGTCATTGCGTGGTCTACCCGCCACGATCCTGGGAACACCACGATTGTAGCGAATAGTCATGTGGGTCTCTCCACTCTCGTGCAGATTTTTCGGGTAAAGCGATCGTCCGCCGCGGACAATAGTCTAGTCATTGTCATCATCGCTTCGTTGTTATTGTTGTTGATGTTGTTATTGCGTAACGAGGTGCCAAACTTATTCACCGACATAACGACGCGTGCGCGCGAACACTACTGACGCGGCGATTAAGGGATCGTTCAATTTAAGATATGTCCGGCCTCGCGAAGTTCCTCCATGATGGATGCGATTTCGTTATCGTGACCCGTGTGACCTGCCGCGCGCGATGCCATGAGCAATCTCAGTCTATCGACTAATTCATTCGGATTATTCCAGTACACGTAATCGATCGCGTTATCGGTGACCGTCATGGATTCGTCGATGGGTAATCCTAAACCTTGTCGCGTGCCCGCGGTGCCCGTACCGCCCGCGCCGTTACCCCTGCCCCTAACGCGTCTGATACCCGATGTCCGCACCCCGCCGATTATCGCGGATATAATTTTCTTGTACTTGTATCCCTTGTTACCCAACGTGCGCTTGCTCGGTGAATGGTTTCGCTTATGCGCGTTCGTTGATAATAAGATGCGTCGGTACGAGTAAAAATCCGCGTCCGTGCACGTGCGAATGTTCGGCATTCGCATGAACAACAGTTCGTACAAGCCCCGAGTGCCCGCGTGTCGCGTTCCGTTGACACGAATGTCGTCACCATCCTCGTCGATGGAGAGTACGGAATCACCGATCATTAGGTCTTCGTCGGACCCCAAGTATACGCCGTACACGTTGTCAATTCGTTTCTTCGTGTCGGTGAATAACAGTCGTAAATATTCCCGCGACAACGGTCCTTTGGCGTTTCGAAGATACACTTCGATATCATCCGCGGGGTTGCGTAGCGTATCCAAATCGTAAACCTTTGCTGACGACTCATCATCCTGAATTTTTTCACTGTCTTCGTCGTCAACATCATCAACAACAACATCATCAACATCGTTATTATTGTTGTCGTTGTCATTGTCATTATCATTATCGGTGTCGTTATCGTTGTCTTTGTCGTTGTCGTTGTTGTTGTCGTTGTCGTTGTAGTTATCCTTGTCGTTGTCGTGGTCGTTGTCGTTGTCGGTGTCGTCGTCGTCGTCCTCCTCCTCCTCATCGTCGTGATCGTTATAATATGGAAGGTTATTCAGACGTTCCTTGGATGTACACGGAGTAACGGGTCGAAGTCTCTTCGATGATTGTTGTTGGTCGTATTCATGTTTCCTCTTCACTGACCACGATCGAGGTGTTGAGGCGTTTTCAACGCGGACGAATTTTCGATCAATCGGTTCAACGGTTCGACGATGGGACGCGTGCTCGCCTCCACAGCTGCATCCGTAGTCATTTTACCAATTTTCAAGGCTAAACACTTTTTACGTATAACGTCGCTGACTTTAGCGATTTCCACCTTTGCGTCCATACCTTGGCGCTTCGTTCTTTTTTTTGGTGTTTCGTTCCTTTTTGATGTTTCGTCCCTTTTTGTCGATGAAGTCGACGATGTTTTCGCGTATGCTTCGCGTCGACTTTGCTCGAGGTTATCGGGGTCGTCATCGTTGTCGTTGGTTCGCTAGACATTTCGTGTTGCTCGATGAATGACTCGCGGTTTACTGATGTCAACGAGCTACGACGAACTCGTTAAATCCTCTTCGATATCGACCTTCGTACATAGAACTATCCTTATCGATCACCACGAAATCGTATCGTCGACGCCAACATCTCGCGCACATGTCGTTGAACGACTCGAACGTCATGTCTGTATTCACGTGATCGTTGTACACGTGACGTAAGTTCATGCCGTCTTGTTTAAACAGCATGAGGAAATTCGTGTTATCCCTGATTAAATGTTTAGGTATTCTAGCGTATGACTGACACAAATAAAAGCAATCCACGTTCGCATGACGACACATGGAGAAGTATTCGCGTATCGCGTTCTGTTCGTCGCATGCCACGTCGTCGAATACGAAGATCGAATCGGGCCGAGCGTCTCTAGGTGGAACGATCTCAGCGTTGTCCGAGTGGGGAAAGTATTCGATTCCATCGACGAGTGAGAACACCTGCTCGAGATATCGATACTTTGGCTGATGCAATGATTTCGAGTACACGTACACGTTCTCGAAACGCAAACCGTTCGGACTCTCTAGCATGCTCAGAAGCACGTTCGTTTTTCCACACCCGGACGGGCCGCAAATCACGCCTCGCACACTATTCGGCAACAACGGGCCGTGTCTGTTCGATCGACTCGCATCGCTATCATCCTCGAGCATTCTGTTCGCGGTCATGCGAATAACGTCCGACTGTTTCGCGAATCGCATGTTACCGGTGTTTCTCAGGTACTCGCGCGCGTGTGACGAAGCACGACTATTTATATTCGTGGCACGCGTCACCCAGGTCACTATCACTGTGATCGGCTAAGCGCGCGTACGCGTTTATTATTGCAGTAGCTATTGTGACTATTCTAACGTATATGGTAGCATCAACGACTGCGACGTCTCACGGACTAGGCAAGAATCAGAAGAGGAAGAAGAATCTTAAGAAGAATAAGAGAAAGACTGGATCAGGTCTCGTGAACGGTATCATAAACCGTCTACCGTTCGAACTACACGTTCCGGGTTATCAGTTCTGCGGACCGGGGACGCGTTTGCTAAAGCGATTGGCTCGTGGCGACGAAGGTGTGAATCCCTTGGACGCAGCATGTCGCGACCACGATATCGCGTACTCTCGTCGAAAGGATTTAGAGGGGCGACACGAGGCGGATCGTGCGCTAGCCGAACGAGCGCGAGAACGAGTTTTCGCGAACGACGCGACCTTTGGTGAAAAAGCAGCCGCGACTGGAGTGTGGGCAACGATGAAGGCTAAGACTAAACTCGGCATGGGTATGAGAAGGACGAAACGTAAACAGAGAAAGTCTGGAAGGAAACATCCTCAACGGCGACGACGACGACATCGTAGTCTACGAGTGGCGAAACGCGGTGGCTTTCTTCAATTTTTTCCGTTCGTGTTACCTGCTTTATCGGCTATCGGGGCATTGGCCGGTGGAGCGGCTGGTATAACCAAAGCGGTCAACGATTCGAAGGCCTCGCGAAAACAACTGGAAGAGACGTTGCGTCATAATCGGGCGATGGAAGGGCGGGGGATGCATCTGACACCGTACAAGCGAGGTGCGGGCTTGAATCCTAGACGTCCAAGCCAACGACGACTGGGATCAAAGAAAAAAAAACGCCGATCGAGTAGGCGCGTGGCGACGGTGGCGGCGATAACGCAACAACCTATGACGAACCTGCAATTAGAACGCGAATGCGCTAGCATCCCGTTCTTTCGAGGGGTGTTTATGCGCGAGACACTTCCCACGCGCGTACGAAGCAACGAATGTGGCATCGCGAATCTGGACGAGAATCGAGGCGTCGGTACGCACTGGGTCGCGTACGCGAAACGCGGGCCGCGAGTACAGTACTTTGATAGTTTTGGGAATCTGCGACCTCCCGCGGAATTGATCTACTATTTCGATTATAATGATCTTGGGAGGGCTTTTATGCATAGCAAATTTCTTATGTATGCGGACGATCTAAAGATTTTTCGTACTATTAGTAGTACTCTTGATGTGAAACTGTTGCAGGAGGATCTCGTTAGATTTGAGCAGTGGTGTACCAGTAATAGGATGCGGTTAAATGCCGGTAAATGTGTATTATTAAGGACACACAGGTCTGTTAGTGGCATTCCCTCAACATATAATTTAGATGATACCACTTTGTCTGAGGTGGCTGAAGTCCGGGACCTGGGTGTCACGTTTATGTCACGGCTGGATTTTCGCAATCATTATAGAAATGTTACGAGTAAAGCTATGAAAACCCTAGGTTTTATAGCCCGTTTTGGTAAACATTTTAAACAAATCAGAACACTGAAGTTGCTTTATGTCACACTGGTGAGGTCGCAGGTGGAATATGCGTCGGTAATATGGAGCCCTAGGCATATACAATATACCAGCTTATTTGAACGGGTGCAGCACAAGTTCCTGAGGTTGGCCATGAGGGCCTCAGGTAGCCCTATGCAGTTCTCTGACCATGATTACGGTCCTGCCTTGCAAATAACGGGACTATTATCTCTTAGTAATCGCCGTGTCTGTGCGGATCTATTATTTCTTTACAAAACTTTCCATGGTCAGATTAACTGCCAGGAGCTTGTCTCACGGATTTGCTTCAATGCTCCACAACGTGCGCTGCGTCTTAGACCCCTCTTTGCTACTCGGGTCCCCGAATATCGCTATTTCTCGGCTGACCCCATTAATCGCGCTATGAGCGAGTTGAATCAATGCCCTGCCAATATTGATTTGTTCATAGACTCCCTAACTACGTTTAGGGCTCTACTCCTGAGGAGTCTGCCATCGCCTTAATGTTCGGCCATTGCCTTAGTCTTGTTGCTTGTTTTGACTGTTATGTATGTTTTCGTTATATCTACTGTTTAACTATATCTATATTTTATTTTTTTCTTTATATTTTATTCTTCATGCACTTTATGTACAAATTTTGTATTCTAAAGGGTTCTCCCGTTTAAATATAATAATAATAATAATAATAATTTCGGACATGATACAACAATCACGTATAATCACTATCGTTTTCAACGTTTCGACGAGATGAATTGCGGTCGCTTGTGCATGCAATTTTTACAGCAAAAGTCTATCGAATTATGGCCTATATACTAATAATATCGGTATGTGTACTAAGATTATGTTACAATGGATCCATGCGTAATGACAATTCACACCTCCTATAATAATAAAGACTCATAATATCGATAAAATGTCGAGTATTCGTACGCGCGCGTCACTTACCACCTCTCCGTCTCGCGAGTGTAATCTATGATATGTCGTTCACGCTTACGTTAACGGGTCGCAGTAGCGTGCTCACGGTAAACTATTTCCCTCCGATAGATTTGAGTGATGGTCAATACGAATTAGGACTCGCGGACTTGGAGACGTTTCACACGATACCGAACATCGACTCGAGCAACGATAAATTCTATTTCGTCGTGAATTATGACACCGAAAACAATACCATCGCTGACACCATTCATGAATGCATTACGATCCCCCACGGCTCCTACGAATTAGACGCTATCGCCGAGTATCTGAAGCAACGATTGCTCGATCGATATCCTCGAAGACGCGGAAACAACGATAGCAACGATGACGACAAGTACCCTCTAATGCTACGAGCTAACAACAACACCATGAAAAGTGAGCTGTACTGCTCGTTCTTTGTAGACTTTACGAAACCGAACAATGTGGGCTCGTTGCTAGGATTTTCTCCGAATCGCGTCTTATTACCGAGAATCTGGCACGAGTCCGACGTACCCGTGAATATTATAAACGTTAACGTGATCAGAGTAACGTGCAACGTCACTAGCAACGATAAACCGGTACACACGATTCATGAATTTTCACCTCGCGTACCGCCGGGATATAAGATATCGGAAACTCCGCGACACGTCATTTATCTGCCGATCGTCGCACGAGCAATACACGATCTAACGTTGTGCATCGTCGATCAACACGATCGTCCTATAGATTTCCGCGGAGAAGAAATTACTATTCGTTTGCACGTTCAACGACGTCCGCGCGATAGGCTAGCGTGACTACACGCGTATTCGTGGGTGTGTAGTATGTTAGTGTTAGATCACGCGTAGGAATCATCAATCGTCGCTGCCGCTGCTACTCCTGCTGCCTCTGTCTCGCGTCATCGGCGCAATCCTTTATCGGAAGGCGAAAGTAGAAGAATAAAGGTTGGTGGAGCGATAAGAAGAGGATCCATAAGGAGGAGAAAGCCGTTGACTCGTCCGAACGTACGTTTCTTACGATCGTTAGGTTTCATCGTCGCCTATTAGACACGCAACCACGATGTCGATTATTCTGGATGTGGCAAATACGCCAACCTTTGACAATCTTATCACGAAGATCGAGTTACACACGTACAATCCATACGCCAACACGACGTTCGATAAGATAAGAATCCCCATACAGCAGCAAGATCTATACACGCTTCCGTGCGAAAGTTTTCTCTACATCGAAGGTCGTGGCACGTTGACGGCGCAGGATGCGAAAGGCCCGGCAACGTCCGCGACCGCTGTTCTCGACAATAATTGCGTTGCGTTCATGTTCGATGAGATTCGATACGAATTAAACGGTGTCGAGATCGATCGTTGTCGAAATCCTGGAATCACATCTACATTGAAAAATTACGTTTCGTTGTCGGCCGAGAGGAGTAAAGTGCTTGCGAATGCCGGTTGGAATTATGCCATCGATTACAATAAAGATATTTTTCATTCGGGTGCTTTCAATTTCTGTGTACCCCTGAACATGTTATTAGGATTCTGCGAGGATTACAAACACATCGTGATGAACGCGCGGCACGAGCTAATACTTATACGATCGCGTGTAGATTCGAACGCGATGCACTGCACCTCCGCCACTGCGATACCGAAAGTAGAGATACACAAGGTGCAGTGACGTATGCCCCACGTTGTTTTGGAGGAAGTGAATAAGTTATCGATGCTGCGTATCCTGGAAAGCGGTCGGCCGATCGCGATGAGTTTCCATTCGTGGAGCCTGCATGAGTACCCGTTACTGCAAGAGACAACGAAACACACGTGGACCGTGAAAGCTACGTCGCAAATTGAGAAACCTCGATTCGTGATATTCGCCATGCAAACCAATCGAAAGAATCGTCCCGATAAATGCGCGGGTGTATTCGACCCGAATCGTCTTACGAACGTTCGACTGTATCTAAATTCCGAGACGTATCCGTACGATGACTTGAACTTTAAGTCTTTAAACGTTCTGGTTCATTTTCTGACTATATTAACTTTGCGAGTCTTCGTACAAGGTGTAAGCTTTCCCTGTCATGCGATCATAGAGTCTATATTGAAAGCGTCGAGAGTGCGGTGTGTGAGAATGTACGTAGCTTCTGGAAATTTGTTAACACGAAGCGTGGTGGGCATGGAATTCCGGAATCCTAGAAAAGGTTCATCTGGACCGTATGACTGCCGCGTCGCACGAAGAAGCTGCTAATCTGTTCGCTGAGTTTTTTGGCTCTGTATACACCCCTCGTGCTGGAACGGTGCCTGCCCCGAATCCAGGTTCGTCCTCTTATAGTGATGTTAATATTCATTCGGTTTCTATTTCCATCGGTCAAATTTTCTCTAAACTCAACTCTCTTGATACGTCAAAGAGCCCGGGATTCGATGGGGTCCCACCGCTGTTTCTAAAAGAGTGTCGTTTCATCCTTTCTAGGCCCCTCTGGCATATATTTAATTCCTCATTAACCAAGGGAATTTTCCCAGCAGCTTGGAAGACCACCTTGGTTACCCCGGTATTCAAGGCGGGCGACCGGTCAGACGTTAGAAATTATAGGCCGATATGTAAGCTATCTGTCATCCCAAAGATCTTTGAGGAGATTATAACTGAGTACTTAACGCTTAACCTTACCAATGTTATATGCGACGAGCAGCATGGATTTGTTCCTGGTCGGTCGACGACAACTAACCTGGCGGTATACCACTGCTTCATTTCTGATGCACTGGATGAGGGTCTGCAAGTCGATACCGTGTATACTGACTTTCGGAAGGCCTTTGATTCGGTTGATTTTGTATCCTCCATCACAAGTTAGCTTCATCCGGGATTTACGGTCCTCTCCTTGCGTGGATCGATAGCTACCTTGAAAATCGTGTGCAGGTGGTCAGGGTGCAGGGCCGGGTATCTGATCCAGTCAATGTGACCTCTGGGGTCCCGCAGGGATCTCACCTTGGTCCTCTCCTGTTCCTTCTCTTCATTAATGATCTTGGGAGGGCTTTTATACATAGCAAATTTCTTATGTATGCGGACGATCTAAAGATTTTTCGTACTATTAGTAGTACTCTTGATGTGAAACTGTTGCAGGAGGATCTCGTTAGATTTGAGCAGTGGTGTACCAGTAATAGGATGCGGTTAAATGCGGGTAAATGAGTATTATTAAGGACACACAGGTCTGTTAGTGGCATTCCCTCAACATATAATTTAGATGATACCACTTTGTCTGAGGTGGCAGAAGTCCGGGACCTGGGTGTTACGTTTATGTCACGGCTGGATTTTCGCAATCATTATAGAAATGTTACGAGTAAAGCTATGAAAACCCTAGGTTTTATAGCCCGTTTTGGTAAACATTTTAAACAAATTAGAACACTGAAGTTGCTTTATGTCGCACTGGTGAGGTCTCAGGTTGAATATGCGTCGGTAATATGGAGCCCTAGGCATATACAATATACCAGCTTATTTGAACGGGTGCAGCACAAGTTCCTGAGGTTGGCCATGAGGGCCTCAGGTAGCCCTATGCGGTTCTCTGACCATGATTATGGTCTTGCCTTGCAAATAACGGGACTATTATCTCTTATACGTAATCGCCGTGTCTGTGCGGATCTATTATTTCTTTACAAAACTTTCCATGGTCAGATTAACTGCCAGGAGCTTGTCTCACGGATTTGCTTCAATGCTCCACAACGTGCGCTGCGTCTTAGACCCCTCTTTGCTACTCGGGTCCCCGAATATCGCTATTTCTCGGCGGACCCCATTAATCGCGCTATGAGCGAGTTGAATCAGTGCCCTGCCAATATTGATTTGTTCATAGACTCCCTAACTACGTTTAGGGCTCTACTCCTGAGGAGTCTGCCATCGCCTTAATGTTCGGCCATTGCCTTAGTCTTGTTGCTTGTTTTGACTGTTATGTATGTTTTCGTTATATCTACTGTTAACTATATCTATATTTTATTTTTTTATATTTTATTCTTCATGCACTTTATGTACAAATTTTGTATTCTAAAGGGTTCTCCCGTTTAAATATAATAATAATATAATAATAATAATAATAACTTAGATTTCGATAAGTATAAATACGCGCTCCTATACGATATGTACGCGAAATTCGGCAGATCGTACTACGGTCACGGAGAACCGTTGCTGAACGCGATCGAATTCTTACAATACGCACCTATCGCGGTCATAGATTGTTCCAGGCAAAACGAGTCGTTGAAAAGTGCTACGGTGGATGTGCGAATAGATTTCGAATGTAAAGAAAATATCCCCGCTAATACTACCGCTTTCTGTTTGATAATACACGATCGTATAGTCGAATACGGCCCTTTAACCAACGTGGTACGCAAACTAATATAGCGTGCGTACATATATTATTACTACTACTACTACTAATACTACTACTACTACGGATACTGCTACTGTTTTAAAACGTCGATGTCGAAGACCTCAGTTACCGTTCCGACTCCGTCACCGCCGGTGCTACCTAAACGAATAATAATGTTCGCCATTGTCGATCTGCAAGGTTTCAATATCGAACGTGAGTTCGTCGCCAAAGAGATCGCGATTCGCGCAAACAGCCACAATGATAAAACGACGACAACTACGACGATAATCAGCCATTGGATCTTCGAACCACCATACTTCGTGAAACATCTGAATTCGTGGGATAACCGTCAAGCGTCCTGGCTGGCGAAGCATCATCACGGACTTCGCTGGTCTGGCGGCTATGTTCCATACTCCAAACTTCAGGGGCTCCTCACCAGCGTACTCGCGAACATTGACTTCGTCATCGTGAAAGGTGCGGAAAAGAAAACGTGGATGCTGCAACTACTACCTAACATAATCGTGGAGGATGTATACAATTTGTACGAAATGACGGCGCGAAAGATCAACAACAACAACAACAGTAATGACAACGCTCGAACTGTCGAAGACGACGGTGGCTACGACGTTGACGATGATTATTGCGGGATCATGCCTGACGTCCCTAATCTGAAGTCTATGTCTTCAACGAATGCTATTCGATGTGCATTTCACAACAACTGCGGTGTTTGCGCGCTAGAGAATGTCGAGAAAATATGGAATTATATACGTAGCGTCACCTAATGTAAGTCTCACACACGCATTGCATCTACTTTACGCGTCATATGCAGAGAAACGAATATGTAAGAGTTATATTTTTTTTGTTTTCTATAGTGAACACAACGACGGCGGTGATGAGATCAATGACAACGGCGACTGATTCCTCTACCCACGAGCATGAATATCCCTCCCATACGAATGTTACTTTTACGCAAATACTGATTTTATAATTTAAGGACGTATGGATTGATGGATGTACATTAATAAACATACACTGTTTTTGAATAAAAAATTATATTTATTTAAAAAATTTTAAATTTATAAAATTTAAATTTATAAAAATTAAATTTATAAAAATTAAATTTATAAAAAATTTTAAATTTATAAAAAAATACTTTATTTTAAAAATCGGTGTGATGTTACGTTCTGCAACACACAAAGAAAACACCAAATTATTATTATATAAAACGTTGGTAATAGCACGCGAAACATCAAACAATTCAAATTCGTTTGTACTCACTCCGTAAATAGTAGGGGGAGATCCCAAAACTCGTCTTCAGACGATGGAAACTGCTCCTTCAATGTCCACCCGCCACTTACGCCGGACCGATCGAATTTTCCGCCGTAGTTCGCGGCAGATCCGTCCATCAGGTCTCGTCGGGTATTGGCGATGCTGAGACAAACACATGACCCGATTAAAACATCGTCGAATGATGTATGCGTATTAATATAATTTTACGAAACGTCACTTACGAGTAGCTGGATGAGGACTTCGCGATCACCTTCGCGCGCCCGGGCCTCGATGTCAGCTCGACGCTGAAACAAACGTGTAAATCAATTAAAACATCGTCAATTGATGTACGCGTATCAGAATAATTCTTCCGAAACATCACTTACGAGGCGCCCGACCGTCCCGAGGTAATCGTCACTCCATTCGGCCATTTGGATCTCACGCTCATGCTGCAACACACACACGATTCGATTAGAACACTGTTGAATAGTGTACGCGCATCAATATTTTTTTTTGTGAAACAATACTTACGAGATATCGAATGGCATCCCGCCGCTCCACGCGCCACGCCCTCACCAGATTATCGAGAAAATACTGAAACAAATTTATAACTTTGTTAGAAGACTGCCTAATCGAATAAACATACCAATTCAATTTACACAAAACTATACTTACAATTTTTCGCATCAATTCATCCAGCTCGGCGTGCCATACATGTTCAATTTCCCCATGCCGTTGCTATAACAAACGCACAAATTCATTACAATATCGTTGAATGGAATACGCGTACCAATTATCGTTGAATGGAATACGCGTACCAATTCAATTCTTACAAAACTGCACTCCAATATTTTTTGCGAAACAATACTTACGAGAAATCGAATGGCCTCCCGCCGCTCCACACGCCACGCACTCACTAGATTATCAAGTAAATCCTGAAACAGACGCATAACTTTGTTAGAAGATTCCCTAATTGAATAAACACACCAATTCAATTTACACAAAACTGTACTTACAATTTTTTCCGTCAACTCGTCCCGCTCAACATGCCACGCATGCTCAATTTCTCCATGCCGTTGCTATAACAAACGCACAAATTCATTAGAATATCGTCGAATGGAATACGCGCACCAATTCAATTCTCACAAAACTGCACTTACAATGCATCGCTGCATCTCAAATGCATTGATTCTTCTGATTGAACTCATGGCTTATTTTTGGAAAATGCGTGTATTAACTGCACTGGTCCGTGCGACGGTGATCGACACCCTTATATACATTTCGTTTCCCTAGCCTAGAACGATGTTCCAATGCATTGCAGAGTGGGGGTAGTTTTCAAGTAGGGTAGTCTTGAGGTATGGTGGGGATGTCTACGTCACTGTTTCTTCGCATCCTTCTTATTCCTCGATGATTTTATAATATGAAACTAATTATTCCAGCTTATAGTATACTTTTATGACTCATACTTTTATGATTCGCATCGCGAATTGTCTCCGCCTCTTCTGTGGCATGCATGCTCCTTGAATTTGTCATGCATGTCATTTTGAATTTGTCATGTATTCTCTAACCCTTGTGCGGTAAACATACACGTCTTGACCGTCATCATCACTGATGTGATATACTTTCACACATTGACATGTACGTGTACGTGAATCAGTATAAAATGACGTGGGTCAGTCCTGTGGACTTCATTACACCACGTACGCTCGAGTGCTAACAAGTATCGTTCGCGTCATTTTTTCCGCTGATGAGAATCATACGTCGTGCATATCAAAATGTACAAACGCAGCTTAAACGAATCATCCTGCACATCCGACAACGATGGAGGTCTTCCAAATAAACGTCAACGACAACAATCCAGTATGAGGTATGTATACGTTACTATACACTTTACACTTACTTTATTCACTGTAAACGCAAATGAACGAAGTATTAATTTCATGTACATATTTCTTACAGTTCTGGATCCACAACGTGTAAAACGTTGAAAACACCAAAACCATCAATCGTACGGATCCTGGGACGTGATTACCCACTGACCGCAACAGCTTATAAACGGTTAACTATTGGGATTCGTATTGGGATGGATTCGTGCCACGTTGAGATCGCCATAGCCGACAACAAAGGCTGTGAGGTGTGCTTTTCAATGTCTACGTGGATGCTCGTGCTGCAAAACGAGGCGGACATACTCCAACGATTACGCAGCAATGCAACATCAACCCAAACCCCAATCACAATTGACCATTTACGACTAGAATTCACGCGTATGCATGCCGATCAACTTATTAAAATCACCGATAATCGCGCTGTCATATATATGACTGAAGCCACGGTGTGTAAACTATTCGCGTACAAACATTGCATTCAACATATGTTCTCCTGGTTGACAGAAAATATGTACTCTGTAAGCAGTAAATATGCTACCTTCGTAGACGTTCTGCGTACCGCTACGACACCAACGAATTATGTGAAATTAATTTCCGAAAGCGAGCACTTCGAGCAACATTCTTTGATTGATTGTGAATTGTTGGCGTTAGGATTACAATCCATGCTGCGTGATATAAACCACGCGCCATTGTAGTATGTACATATATTTTAATAATAAATTAATGACTTTCACATCAATACCTGTAACGCATCATTTATAATATCCTTCTTACATATCATTCTTACATATCCATATATTAATTCTTAGAGGCATAGTCTTAGCGAGTGTCAATAGTGTTTTCGAATATGCAATCTGTGGAATGTCCGGACCCACTACCACGACCCTTGACTTGTAGCCCCATCGAGAATGGTACTTGAGACGTCGCCCTATTCTCGATCGTGAAAATACTCGGAACGTGACCACGAATAATTATCGCTTTAGGTTTACATGGGTTGCTTACGCGAACGCAACGCCTAATTCATTTCTTCAGGGGCATCGAGTTTTCTCGAGCGTACTTCTCAGAGGCCTGGACTTGGCGAATGTTAATACCGTTTTCGGATAGGCGATATGGGTGGTTCTGACACTGGTCTAATGTAAACCAGATGGTCGCGGGGCTATGTACGAATTCTTTTCACCCCTACACGCTCCCACGACGCTTGACTTGCAGACCCTCGAGAAGGGTACTTGAGACGTTGCCCTGTTCTCGAACGTGAAAATACTCGGAACTCTACCCCGAATAATTATCGCTTAGTTGGTCGCGTGATCGCAACGCCTAATTTATTGCTTCCGGGACATTGCATTTTCTCGAGGATACTTCTTAGAGGCATGGTCTTGGGAAAAGTCAATGCTCAGATATCACCCTCTTCCTCGGAAATCATAATCGAATGCAATGTCGTGTTTATTCCATGGGCTATCGCGACGATTGATTTACAATAATTATCGCTCTATGTTTATATCATTGCACGTGCGTTGTATCGGTCCCACGATTCAAATATAAACATATGGCATGAAGCGCGTGCACGTAGGCACCAAAAATGCGTTCAATCCTGCTCAGATATAAACACGCGGGATGGCACGGTGCAATGTCGTGTTTATTCCATGGGCTATCGCGACGATTGATTTACAATAATTATCGTTCTATGTTTACATCATTGCACGTGTGCTGTACCGGTACCACGATTCAAATATTTCCTCAGAAAAAATCTTTTCTCCTGGTCCACCCTCTTTCTCAGAAATCATCGTTGAAGACGCGAATTTCCACGAATCGGTTGCGGTCGCGCCTGCGCACCGATCCCCGCACGCGTACGGTGATTGCGCGGCGGCGACGCGTGCCCAAAGTACCTTAAACATCCACCAGGTGGCGTCAATACGAAATGTATGAAAAAAACCTGGGGAATTTACCGATACGGGCCCAAATACCAACGCAGACCCAAAGTATCTTAAAAATCCAACATCTACCAGGTGGCGCCAATACGAAATGTATGAAAAACCTAGGAAATTTACCGACACGGGCCCCAAATACCAACACGGACCCCAAATACCGACGCAGACTCAAAGTATCTTAAACACCTGGTAGGTGGCGCCAATACGAAATGCGCGCGACGCCATTTTGAAAATTTCGAAATCCCCCCCCCCCCCTGTGACGTCATCCCCCTCACCCATCTCGTCGAAGAGCGTGGTACCCCCTCCACCCTCCCCTCGACCGCGCGGTACCCCCCTCACACCACCGCACCCCCTCGCCCTAGGGGCCAGAACTCTCATAGTATACCTACTCTCATCGGGGCATTTTCGGCATCCAGCATAGCACCTCCAAATTTCGTGGGCAGTCAACGTGTTAATATACAACTCATACAAAGGTTTGACGTATATATAAAAAATGACAGCATAATTCCAATAAAACTAAAACAATTTGATAAATATCCGTACTATGGAAAGTGCAGAAATATTTGTAAACCTGTATTCATGTTATTCATATTATTTAAGTGGCACAGATTTTAGAAATTTGTTGAATGTAATACGGTCACAAATAAGTAAAACAAATACAACCTTTAGGTGGTGTATTCCGCCTCAAACAAGATTGGCAGTGACGTTACGTTATTTAGGGACTGGCGATTCGTTCATTAATTTTTCCTCTTTGTTTAAAATTTCTAAACTAAAAATTTCGTCATAAATCGATTGGTACTCGAGATATCTTGAAAATAAAGAGATCAAGTTTGTGAATTTCCTGAAAAATTTGTTTTTTTCCTTTTAATCACAGTTCCTTTCAGAAAAAAAAATACGAGAGTTTAATTATACAGTAACCGAAAGTAAATGTATTAAATTATACATTACTAGAAAGGAATAGTTTTAGGGGAGACCGGGGCTAGTTGTTACAGGGGCAGGTTGTTACAAAGCAGTTTAAATTTTTTTCGCTTACACTATCACTGCGACGATGAAGTGGCTGATGTGTTTCAACCATACACAGTTGTGTATGTTGTTTGTTTGTAGTCGGTTCACGCGTTGTGACTTTATTACAGTTTTTTGTGTTTTTGGTACTAATAGTAACTTTTCTCTTTCTACTTCAATCTTTTCTACCGAACAGACAGATAAATGTATGCAAATTAATATTACTACGTTTGAATCAGTGTTCCTTTAGCTACAGATTGGCACCAAGAACATAAGAATACACCAAACTGGTATGAACTTATAGCTTTTTATACACAATGGTGTCAACCGGGGCAAGTTGTTACACAAGACAAGGGGCATGTTGTTACATACGAAAAAGGACATGTTGTTACAGAGGGAAAGGGGCATGTTGTTACAAAGTGGATTCAGTGCATAGAGTGCAAAAAGTGGGCACATGAGAAGTGTGCAAAACCTAAAAAACACTTTTATGTGTGCATTAATTTGCGAGTCCCCTATGAAACGGACGACGATAATTAGTACAACTGATTTCAGTAGTTTTTTTCTTTTTAAAATACATTTTTTATTATATATTCAGTATAATAGATTTTTACCATTAATAACTTTACTTCTGTTCAAGAAAATATAATTATATAACTCATAATAAGCCTCGTTTCGTAAAATTTAATCCTGTAACAACTTGTCCCGTATTGTGTAACAACTAGCCCCTACTCGGGGCACGTTGATACAACATGCCTCGACCTTCAAAATGGCTTGTTTCAAAGTCATGGTTTTCATTTAATTACATGCGATAGCGGTAATCGGTAGAGGAAAGAACGTACTTTAAGTGAGAGTCATTGATAATATTGAATATGGAATGCAAAAAAATAAAAAACTGAAAAGTGTAACAACTAGCCCCGGTCACCCCTATCATATTTTTTTTAACAAATTTCATTCCGATATCTTAAGGTAGTTCCTGAATAATCTACTAAATTACAGAATTTTTTCAAATTTCGTAAAAAACTAATTTCGAATACAAGAAACCATTGTACAAAATTTAAAATCGATTTACCATATAGTTATTGAGAAATTATTAATTGAAGTTGGTGCATTTTAACATAGTGGCATATGGCGAAGTAAAAAAAAAGAGGGTTATAGTTTCAGTTTTTCTTCCGAAACAGGAAAACCATATTTAAGAAGTGTACCAAAATTGGCACAAAAGTACATCGAAATGTCAGGAAATGAATTTATAAATTTCTGCAAAACTGACCACATAATTTCTTCGTAAATGCCCATAAAAAAATAAGTTTACTTGCAAATTTTTGAGAAATTACGTGGAGCAGTGATCATGGCAACGTCGCACAATCGATATGTTTAGACATTTAACCCTCTAGGTACGGAGATGTTTTAAACTTAACGTAGAATTTTTTTGAGCATTAAAATAATCTATTCTATACTTCGGATTTGGAAGCTACTCGGTTAGAATGCTGAGAATGTGAAAATGATTGATTTATAGTATGGGACGTAGGAATCCCACCCGGACTTACGGGTAATTTTTTGAACATTGATCGGAAATATAGAAAACAACATAAATATGTACTTAAATGATTTTTTTATGTGGGAAATCATGTTTGAGCAGTAAGTAGTAATGAAAAATAATGTTACAATTTTTAATATCTATTCTGTTTTTTTATGGTAATCGTAAAAACAACTATTGCTTTTGTTACAGACATCTTGTTGCTGTAGTAACGATAAATAACATAAACACTAATAAAAATATGTAATTATACACGATGTAACAAATAATATAGAATAGTATGAATATTTAAAGAAATAAGAATGACATATAAGTACTTAACAATATTCATAAATATTTACTCCTAAGTCCCGGTGGGACATACACGTCCCATAACTTTAACCCGAAAGCCCCTATATATAACGTAAATAGAGTGCAGTGCGCATACAATATTTTGTCAAGTAGGACTCACTTTTACTATATATATGCTTATTTTACTATAAAAAGTTCTTTTACTTACTTATATTTATAAAAATTGTCGACAAATTGCAACAGGCACTGATCACGATCAATAGCGTCAACTAGATTCATTTGTTTATGACAGAAAAAAGTTTAATTTCGGGTTCTGATGGTACAAACAGTTTCTTCCCTGCCTACTAAAAGTTACTATACCTATCAAACCTCGATCTTATTGTTGGAACGTAAATAAAAATGTGTCAGTCTGAATGGGACTCTGGAGTCCCACTTGTCCCTAGAGGGTTAAATAGGGAACGAAGATTCAGATCCATATGAACATTTTTTCTGATATTTTGGTTATAAAAAACGCTCCAAATGAATGCGACGTTGTCAGATCTGCTGCTCCAACTCACTACGCAAACCAATTTAATATTCCATTTTCGTATTATAATTATTTATATTAACATTGCACTTTTTAAAAAATATATACATGATGTTAAAATATACTACTTTATATTTATCGTTTATTATCCAACTCTAATTTGATTAGCATAGTTGGTTAGGAACTACCTTAAAAGAAACAACCAAATGTCACTGACTTCTTCAATCCTGCCCACTGTGTAAACCGGACTACTTTTATACAAGCAATAAGGGAAAAAAATGCCTACTAAAATGCTTTTATGATTTGTATTGCTTCTGTAAAAGTAGTCCGATTTACATGACATTTGGTATGATTTTCATCAGAAAAACATAAGGAATCTATTGCTGTTACTCCCTTATCGATACGATAAACAATAAAGAATTTCTTAATACGCTGAAATGAATATTTCACCCCCGACTATGGGTCGCCGACCTCGATTCGCTGGGGTTGGCCGAGGATTCATACATGTTTCAGAAATAAAATATTTCTTTATTCTTTATCGTATAGATATGGAAGTGACACCGATGAATTCCTTATATTTCTCCGATGAAAATCGTACCAAATTTCATGTAAATCGGTCTATTTTTAACGAAGTTAGCGAGAAATTATATAAATTACGTTTTCATCTAATTTCCTTCATTATGCTCCGAATTATGTCGTTCTTGGTGTTAGTTTCATCGGTGAAACATACGGAATCGATTGGCGTCGTTTTCGCAAAGATCTGATGAGAAATGCGAAAATCCTGGACATTTCTCACTTCTTCTTGATGGTATTCAAACCCCTTCGAGGGTCGAAAGCCATAGAATTCGGTGTCGAAGACAGTCCTCGAGACCTCATACAACAATAGACCTTTTCAAGTACTCGAAAAGGGCCAGCACGGCGCGTCGTGGGGCCCTGGCGGCGACGCTTAGGTATAGGAAATACCATCTGCGGCCACACGAAGAATCCTGCGGCGTGCTGAAGCGGCGCCGCGCCGCTCGCCGCCGCGGCGAGCCGCGAAATTGGAAATGGCAACTTTAAGGTGAGATCAGACGGCGCGTGAATCGGCGAACTTGCTCGGCTCGTCAAGTCGGCTTGGCGAACCCGACTCGGCGATCCATGACCGATCAGACGGCGCGTGGGTTGGCGAGCTAGCTCGGCTCGTCTAGCTCGCCTCGTCTAGCTCGGCAAGTAGGCTTGGCGAGCCCGATTCGGCGATACATGACCGATCAGACGGCGCGTGGCTTGGCGAGCTAGCTCGGCTCGTGTAGCTCGGCAAATCGGCTTGGCGAGCATGGGCGAGCCGAGCAGACCGATCAGACGGCGCGAGGATCGGCGATTCACACGCAAAGTTCGCCGAGCTGGCTTGGCTCGTCTAGCTCGGCAAGTCGGCTTGGCGAGCCCGACCGATCAGACGGTGCGTGGCTTGGCGAGCTGGCTCGGCTCGTGTAGCTCGGCAAGTCGGCTTGGCGAGCCTGGGCGAGCCGAGCTATGACCGATCAGACGGCGCGTGTCTTGGCGAGCTGGCTCGGCTCGTCTAGCTCGGCAAGCCATGACCGATCAGACGGCGCGTGAATCGCCGATTCACGCGCAAAGTTCGCCGATTCACGCGCCGTCTGATCTCACCTTTAGCCCCACCCTACCCTACGTGAAGCCGGATCGCGGCGCTCCTTCGCGCAGGCCAGAAGGTCGTACCCGTCACTACTTAGAGTCAGCGAGTTCGGGCTCCCATTTCTACGTCAACTCCACATGCTTTTTACACGATCCACCGCAGTAGTGTATTGTGTACTACCTGTTCGATGCATATCATCGATCTGCGAAACGATCGGCAAGACTGAAAGAGATGCCGCCTGGCACCCTGTGACGAAATCCCTCCCTGTGGTGCCTCACTGAGTTTTACACCTTCGACCCTCGAATGGGTCTGAATATCATTAAGAACTGCGAAATGACCAGGATTTCCGCATTTCTCATCAGATCTTTGCCAAAACCACGCCAATCGAATCCTTATGTTTCGCCGATGAAACTAATACCAAGAACGATGTAATTCGGAGCATAATAAAGGAAATTTCATGAAAAATTGATTTATGTCAATTCACGCTAGCTTCGTTAAAGATAGTCCGATTTACATGAAATTTGGTACGATCTTCATCGGAAAAACATAAGGATTCCATCGGTGTTACTTTTATATCGATGCGAGAAAGAATAAAGAATTATTTTATTTCCGAAGCAGGTATGAATCCTCGGTCGACCGCAGCGATTCGAGGTCGGGCGCCCCGCTGTCGAGCGTGAAAATGTGAAATATTCATTTCAGCGTATTAAGAAATTCTTTATTCTTCATCGTATCGGTATGGAAGTGACACCAATGGATTCCTTATGTGTTTCTGATGAAAATCATACCAAATTTCATGTAAATCGGACTATTTGTATTCTTCGTCACAGTGGAGCAGAATCCCAAGAAATAAAGAAACAAATCAGAATTCAAAAGTTATTGGATTTTTATATATTTCTTGTAAACTACTTATATGAGCTCCTAAAGAAGGTCAAAATATCATGACGGCTACTTCTAGAGATAAGGGATCCGTTTCGAATTTGTCAGGAAGACGAAGCAGGCGGATCTTTATTTCTGGCTTCATCTTGGGTCCCTCCACCCAATTGGCCGACTGGAAGGTTACCAAAATATTTTATACTTTCGCAGGAATGTATCAACACTTTGTGAACAGTATTTGATATATAGGATAACGGATACAGGTTCACAATTATTTCTGCATGCTTCGCCTTGTGGGACAAAAGTGGGCTCAGAGCGAGGCGAAAATTCCAATTATTTTTTACAGCTGGTAATTTAGAATTTTTAGAAGCGAAATTTCTTCATTCGTTTACGGTAGGCAATTGCTTATATTTTAAGCGTTCGTCGGGAAGCATTTGTGTACCTGATGTCGAACAACAAGGGCAATCGACACCGGGCCGATTTTTGCAGGGGTTTAAACTTTCTTCGCACTGAGTTAATCCGTTGATTGCTCTGTCACCGGGCGCTACAACGAGGACTTGGGACCGGCACGTACCGTTGTCCACAACCGGCTCGCGGGACCATACGGTCATAAACCGCGACCCTGGCGAGACGCTTTCATCGATCAGCCTACTTAGTATTTTGGACCCAAATGTGGTAGGTATTTTCCTCCCCCACTTCGTCAACAAGGAGAGGGTTCCTCCTCCGACGACGAATTCACAGAGAGAGGGCCCCCGCCCCCTTCTCGAAGAACGGTGTTTCTTTTTTATGATTTTATCCTTAATGCAATGCATACCTAGATCAGACGTAAGGGGTAACTAATGGAACGTGTCTTTGATTGTAGCGGTGTTTGAATTTTTGTTTTTAATTTTTGTGTCTGAATGTTTTAACCTTATAGCTACTCAACGCCACGCCTATACCGGCTACTAATTATTATTAAAGTTAGTTAAATCTTAATAAATAAACGACACAAGCATCGCATCGCTTTCTTATTTCCTTAAAAAGAAATATATTTTTTAGAAATAGATTTGGGAAGTCAAAATTATGATCAAACGTAATATTTATATAAATACTATGCATAAATTGAGACAACAAAACACACTTTTCAATATCTGTAGTAATTTCCGTGTCATATAATTACTGGTTCTATGTACCTAGATCCTCTTGAAGGCTTGCCGGTTTCACTGTCCGTGTCTACATCACATTCTGGTGTGTTCTGCATGTCCATTAATGCTTCTAAATTTTCTTCATTGACTTCTTTATTTAATAACAAAAGTACTTCGGGGAACATTAATTACTTTATCTTTTGTCTGCAATGTGTGATCTAATATTTGAAATCAGAGGATCAGATGAAATTAAGAGATTGTGGAAAATATCCTCATATGTGCGTTTTCTGTTTATTTTTTGACCGGTTATTAGTTCAAGATCAACAAAAAATCTCAAGATCAAAATATGTTGAGAGGAGCGCCGTTATAGCCTAGGCCCTAGCCGATGGTCAGGATTTTTCCCTATAAGCAGCGTTCGTCATCTCGCGGACACTTGTCTTCCCGTCAGAGTCACATTACACTACAACTCAACGAATATTAACAATTGTACGCTTCAATAGTATTCAATGTAAACTTGTTACCCGTTGAAAATATATATTTTACGTGTCAGTTACTATTACTAAAAATTCAGTGAGCTTTTGTGATTTTAACCCATCACAGGAGTGTGGCAAAATAAGACCAGTCGTCAATCAGATACGATTTGATCTTATACGCCGGAACAAAATAATTTATGTGTGTAATATTTATACCACTTTTGATAAAGATATGATAGGTCACATACAAGAAGTTTGAATTTCCAGCAATTTATACATTTCGTCCCACTGTCTGTTTCACCTTCCTTTCTCATATTCATTTTTGCAGAAAATAATAGTTCATCTCCTGAAGCCCTTTATATTTGCACCGAAAACCAGACAAAACTATTTTAAAATTTGCTAAATTTTCAAAGCCTCATAACTTTGCTAAAATTCATCCAAAGTTGATGAAACAGAAACCATTTTAAAGTTTGAACTTTCTACTTTTCGACTCGTTGAATCACATTTATCGAAATGGGTGTCCAGGGGGTAAAATCCGCCCTCAAAGAAGAGTGTGCCAAACTGCAAAAATTGGTTGATATTTGTCAAATGCTAGAGAGTGCTGTTACGTGAGGCGTTGTTCAACTAACAAGTAACAAGTCAACAATAATTGATCGAGGAAAACCCCACAACACTAAATGGTTGGATCAATAATCATGTCTTGTTGTTAATTTTGAAAGAGACCGAGCGGTTGAGTCTAATTTCCTCTAGTAACGCTTAACGAATTTTAAAGGGAAAAGTTATAATTTTAACATAATCAGTGATTATTACGCAAAAATCAGGATTGCTTTGGGGCGCGGCTTTCGTCTACAACCCGTACAGGTTGTCCCATCGGGATGTGGTATTTTGGTAAAGACTGGTTCGAAACAAAATTAGACAAGTTATGGAATAATATACCATGTATTACAAAATATATATATAAAGGAGTTTTTGAAAGGTGGTACAAAATGGGGAAAATTACATGGATTTGTGTTACGCCAAATCATATATAAAAAGTCCAATTACAATGTGTAAAATCCTAGACTTGTTTATGAGGTTTGAATTTAGTCAGAGTTGAATGTGAACAAGTAACAAGAAGTCGACAATAATTGATCGAGGGAAAACCCACAACCCACTAAGTGGTTGGATCAATAATCACGTTTGTTCTTAATTTTGTACATTCACTCGAGTTGTTTGAATGATTAATTTGGTCGCAATTTATATTACTCGAAACAAGACAATTTTTAAACCGTGTCACACGCCGGAGGGAAGGTAACAGCTAATTGAGGGAAAACCCATAACCCACTAGGTGGTTGAATCAGCTGCTGCTTCCGTACAATATCATGGACAGATGGAATCACTCACCAACTCTGTACAAGAGATTATTAATTTGTATTACGTCTCTCTCTTTCTCTCTCTCTCTCTCTTTCTCTCTCTCTCTCTCTCTCTCTGGATGACCTGAGGGTCCCGCGTACTGGATGGTGAATCGCAGGAGCGTCGCACAACACACAATGTCAAAACTTGGTTCGCAATATGTTTTAATTATTAAACGGTAAAGGTTAAATGAGTTAATTTACGGTTAAAGTTGATTATATTTTAAACAGTGAAAAACGTGAAAATATATATATAATGTTTGAGTCTCTACGGGGACTGAGTCCTTCCACGCACTACAAGAAACACGGGAACTCCGGCTCAAAACTATTTTAACGAATAGTAATGTGTCCTCGGACAGAACGTCAGCGCACTATGCGACTTAACAGGCGACTGCCCCGAGCGTTCGCAGGGTAGGCCCGAGCACTCGGGCCTTTGCACAAAGAGCGCCAAAATTGCTGACTTTGCACCTCGTGCACACGGGCCTAACCGTCGTCGCCCCGGACCGTTCCCAGCCTCACAGTGCTTAGGTTTTCAGAATGTTATCGCATCCGGCGTTCCAAGAACGTTCTGCAGTGTCGAGATTTTTGCATGGGAAAATGCAGTGGCGTAATGAATTATAATAATTCGGTTTACAGATCATTGACAACTGATCGAGGGAAACTCCCATAACACGTGATGGTTGAATCAATCGTCGACATCTGTGAACCGACTACAATGAGGATATCGCAAGATTTAGAAATGAATTTCGAAAAATAGCCGGCACGTAACAGTGCAAACAATATTTATTGCAATTTTTATGTTCACTGTCGAAAAGTATGATCATTTGCCTTTAAAATAAGTTAAACCTCACCAAAATAGGATGTTTTTAACAAAGATACGGCCATGTCCAGAGATGTCTACGTTTCGTCCCACTGTGCGACTGGTCGCTAGACTCCCTCCGGGAGCAGTCTAGCGACCGGTGGTCGCAGTGCCAGCCTGCGACTAGGTATAATGGGAAACAGACCCTCCTCGCATTGTGTTGCCCCTCGAGTAACCTAGGCTGGTACTCAAAAAGACTCGCGTCAGGCTCCTACGTCTGGCGCATACCCGACAATCGCAGTCGCATGTAGGAGAACCGATACATGCTTTCCCATTGCACCAGTATACTGCAACCTGTCGCTGCGACAGGTCGCAGCGACCGGTCGCAGCTAGGAGATCCCACCTTTAAGGTGGAGTTTCCTAGCAGCGATCCGGCGGCGGCGGCCGCTAGCCCATGGCGGCGGCCAGACTCCGGCCGCGCAGCGTTCAGGGTCCCACTTTGGTTCAAGCGTACTTGAAAGTGTCTACGGCTAAGGATTCATACCTGCTTCAGAAATAAAATAATTTTTTATTCTTTACCGTTGCCATATGGAAGTGACACCAATGGATTCCTTATGTTTTTGCGATGAAAATTATATGAAATTTCATGTAAATCGGACTATTATTAACGAAGACAACTTGAAATGATATAAACTAATTTTTCATGAAATTCCTTCACATGGTCCGAATTGTGTCATTCGTGGTGTCAGTTTCATGGGTGAAACATAAAGAATTCATTGACGTCATTTTCACAAAGATCCGATGGGAAATGCGGAAATACTGGACATTTCTGATTTTTTAATGGTATTCGACCCCTTTCGAGGGTCGAAAGCCATACAATTCGGTGATGCACTGCGAGAGGTTGTCCTCATCACGGCCTCCAACGAGTTAGGTAAACGACAAACAACGGTGGTCGTTCAGTCGAACCCTATTCCGTCGTGCTAGGGACGGTCAGCCTGTTCAGTTTTCATTTACCAATTAAATTAGTATTATTATTAGTAATATTCACCAAATCTACCATCAATATGCCTCGCGGAAAGACGCAGGAAGAAAAGTGGTTGTCGTCCGCGGACTGCGCGCGGTTATGCCTGCGTCGTCCTCTTTTTAAATTAAAGACGGATCCCATATCTCTCGAGTATATAGATACACGCGTCCGAATATCAAAACAGAAGGACCCGCGACGTATTGGGTGCAAGGAAAGGTGGGTCATAGGGAGGAGATTATATTATGACCAATAAAGTGCTTCTCAGTATCACATTTTGCGTGTGTGTTAGTGACGAGTGTCTGAAATGTCGACGAAGTTACAGTTTTCGTCTGCGGAGGACAAAACATTGATAGAGGATATATCAAATTTAATATTGTGTCCTTTATGATTGCAAGGAGCGAAAGAAAGTGTGCGGAGAGAAGTGTAAATTAAATTAAGTGATTTATTATCTCATACGCTTCAGTATAAACCCCAATTACCATTAGTAACGAGAATACGAATATTAGTACGAAGAATTTCCCTGAATTTGTTGAGGGACGACAACCTCAATACAGTTTTAAGAATATCTTAAATCAATATTGGTATTCATAACGAACGCATGACGGAGCAGTGTATTACAGCGATGCATTGTCGCAAAAATTTAACTTGCATTGTTTCTAATGCACCTCCTCCCAACAAATACGTTACGTTACGGCACAACAGATGCGGAACGTTGCCGCGTACGTATAATTCATAAGATGGATTTACAAAAACAATTGATTTGTGCCGTTCAAAAGCATTCTATTATATTTCATTCGCCTCGTTCTCGAGATTACAAATGTAGTATTCCTCTCGTGCCTGCTAGATGCCACAACGTTTAGAGTGAAAAAAAACAAAAGGTGGCTGTCGCCTCCTTGTCCCTGCGCGCCGCTCCTCGCTTCAAATTCTTTCGTTGTGCGCTAGAAGCAAGACGTTCTTAGAGTAAGGTTATATTTTTTCAAAAGTGTTAGTACAAAATAACGTGGTTATGGAGAAGAAACGGAAAAATGAAAATACCGACTTTGCGTCGCTGCGAAAAAAGCTCAAAATGATACAAGAACAAATGGAAATGTTAGCCAACCAGGGAGAAGATCAGAGTGGATTGGAAAGTGAAGCTAATTCAGGCAACGAAATCAGTGAAAAGTCGGATGCGGAAGGCAGTGAAGCCCCTGGCGACAATCAGGGGGAGGAAGAGTCAGAATCACAAGGTAGCTACTTAATTATAACAGTAAAATAGAGTTTGCTGAAAATACGCTCGCAAGACGTATGCACAATAAGGACTAGACAAGGCCTAGTCCATTTGAAATTCTTTTTTCTTTTTCACACGGTTAAATACAAACGCTCGCAGGACGTTTGTGTAAAACAAGTGCAAGTCAGAACCGCCATTACATGGCATCTCTCTAACTCGGTTTCCTCTTAAAGAGGCGGGTACACGTGCGCTCGCATGACGTACGTGTACAATAAATACAAGGAAATTTTTTCCTCGGTTCAACACAGACGCTCGCATGACGTATGTGTACAATAAAGACAAGGAAATTTTTCCTCGGTTCAACACAGACGCTCGCATGACGTATGTGTACAATAAAGACAAGGTTTTTTATCCTCGGTTCAATACAGACGCTCAGTAAATGTATGTATATGCAGCCAAAAAATTTTTCTTAAAAATATATAAAAACCTTACATTTTTAGAAGGAAAAGAGAATGTACAGGGGAACAATGTCACAAATGAAAATAAGGAAAAATTGAGTGAGGAAACACCCCTGGATGATGGAACTGAAGGAAGTTCTGGGCCAAGATCCTTCAGCCTCCAATGCCTTGGATGCAAAATTGCATTCATCGATCCACACTAGATGGAAATATTGGTTTGCAAACGGTATTCAGAAAGAAGAAAGAGAGGCCTTATTAGAAAAATATTCAAGTCCCGCCGGATTAGAGGTTCCAAAGCTAAATCCTGAAATTTCGTTAAAGTTACCCAAGCATTCTAAAGCAAGGGATCTTCACATGACCAAAAGGCAATAACTAGCAGGTTCTGCTTTGGCGTCAATTGGCTGGGCCATTACTACGCTAATCGAAGAAAAAGAAAGCATAGACAAACTATTTCTAATAGAAAGATTAAATGACGCTGGAAAACTTATTTCGGATATGATGTACAGTCAGACAAAGTCGAGAATTGCTTTCGTGGTAGCAGGAGTTGACAAAGATACAAGAAACATACTAGAGGACACAAAGCCTGAAGAATTTTTATTTGGCAAAAATCTTCGGGAAAAGATAAAAGAAGCAAAGGGCATTGATAGGGTCGCTAATTCTATAAAGAAATCAAATTTCCAAAAAGGTCAGGCGGCATTTACTCCAGGGCAGGCTTTAAACTTCAACAGCCTGCAGGGAAAGAGGCCAGGCAGGCGCATCTCAAGGCTACCAATACCAATCAACAAGGCCAAGACTTTTTTTCAAAAACAGACAACAGAGTCAACCGTTCAATCAGAGACGACAGTATCAGGGATACAGGAAACCGAGAAATCAGGGCAAACTCAAATAAATGTAAGGAAAGTTGTGGGCAGACTTAAACATTTCGTAGATAATTGGCAAAAAAAAAAATTACGTCGAATACATTCGTGTTAAATTGCGTCAAAGGATACAAAATTAAATTTGATAAAAAAGTTATTCAGAAAAAACTACCGTTAGTAAATTGTGAAGGAACGGAACTCAAAAGACTTCAGCAAGCAATTAATTCCTTGTTAGAAAAAGGCGCAATAGAACCGTGCAAGCCTAGTAAACATCAGTTCTTATCGAGTTACTTTCTGGTCCAAAAACCCAATGGCTCCTTTCGGTTTATTTTGAATCTAAAGAGATTAAACGAGTTCATCAAAACTAGCCATTTTAAAATGGAGGATATTAGAACAGCAGTAAAATTAATCTTTCCGGGGTTCTACATGTGTACAGTCGATCTGGAAGACGCTTATTTTTTAGTACCAGTTCATGAGATCAGTCGAAAATATTTAAGATTTGAATTTTCGGGAAAATTGTTCCAATTCACATGCCTACCTTTCGGGTTGAATTTAAGCCCATTTCTTTACACAAAATTACTAAAACCTGTTGTCAATTACTTAAGATCTAGAGGTTTATCATCTGTCATTTATTTGGATGATATTCTATGTATAGGAAATGATTACGAAAGTTCCAAAAAGAATGTCGACGACACGATTGAATTGCTAAAATGGTTAGGGTTCCTAGTTAATATGGAAAAGAGTAAAATAATTCCATCAACCAGATGTAAATTTCTTGGTCTTATTATCGATTCAAAGCAATACTCAATTGAATTACCGGACGAAAAAAGAAAAAATCTAGAAGGTTCTTTAAGATCAGTTTTTATAAAAAAGTCTTGTTCAATCAAGGATTTCACAAAATTGATAGGCAAATTAATTGCAGCTTGTCCCGCGGTAGAATACGGTCTGATGCATACAAGGTGCTTAGAAAGAGAAAAAACATTAGCCTTAATGTCAAATAATTACGATTACAATAAACGAATGCTTATTCCAAAAACAATTCTGCCTGATCTAGCTTGATGGATTAAGAAATTACCGGTAACCAAGAATTGGATAAAAACAGCAGATTTTCAAATGGAAATTTATACAGATGCGTCAGGCACAGGCAGGGGGGCCACAAATGGTTTCGATAACATTTATGGTTTTTGGGACGATAACCAAAAAGAATTTCATATTAACTACAAAGAACTCCTGGCAGTAAAATTAGCTTTAGAGTCTCTAGCAAATCACTTAAGTAATTGTCAGCTACTTCTCAGAATCGATAACACCACAGCCATATCATATGTGAACAGGATGGGTGGCGTTAGATTCGTAGCATATAATAAGCTGGCAAAAAAGATCTGGCAATGGGCAGAAGATAGAAAGATTTTCTTGGTTGCATCATATATAGCGTCAGCGGATAATAAACAGGCAGATAGCCTATCTAGAATAAAGAATGATGACATAGAATGGGAACTAGGTAATATAGCCTTTGATATGATCGTAAAACAATTTGGTAGACCAACAATTGATCTCTTTAATAAAACTGGTATTGGCGCACTGATTCGGTCATAAATAAAGAATTATTTTATTTAATTAAAAATAAAATAAAAGATCAAAGCTATTTCACAAATTAATTATACAATATTCCGACGTTTCGGTTCTTATTTGAACGTAATAATCTTGTATCTTTGGTGTTTCATATCTAAGATTCACGCTAGGTAGTTTAATCATATGTAGTGTCTCTAAAATAATCCTACGGTTCAAATTAGTTTCTTTGTCAACAATTTTAGCATTGCTGAAGTCAAAACAATGATCAAACTCTAAAGAATGTTTGGTTAAGGCAGTATGTTGCTGGGGGGAAAGAAAGATATTTCTTTTATGCTCATATATACGTTTCTCTAGATGTATGGAAGTTTGCCCAATGTATACCTGGTTACAGCCCATGCATGGAATTGAATATACAATGTTAGAATTTTTGGACAATGGTATTTTATCTTTAATCGAAGGAAATAGATGTTTGGTATATAACGGTAGTTTAAAAATAGTGTGCATCCCGGCCTTTTTAAAAATCCTTCTAATATCGTTCGAAATATTATTAACAAAAGGCACAACAACCGTATTTCTCCAACTAATTGGTCCTAATAAATTACTTCTTTCAGCTTTTCGTTTTTCAACTAATAATGGATGATAAATTTCAAACGTCCTTTCCTTAATGATCTCAGAAACCATAGCTAACGGATATCCATTACGTTTTAACGTGTTTTTAACTAAAAGTAAATTAGCTGGACGAAATTTCGGGTCGGAAAGCAAAATTGCACGATCTACTAATCCTTTGATTAAACCCACTTTGCTTTCCGACCCGAAATTTCGTCCAGCAAATTACAAGAAACACGGGAACTCCGGCTCAAAGACTATTTTATTAAATAGCGATGTCCCTCGGACAGATCGGCCACGCACCAAGCGATTTGACGGTAGACTGCCCCGAGCGTTCGCAGGGCAGGCCCGAGAACTCGGGCCTTTGCACAAAGAGCGCCAAAATTGCTGACTCTGCACCTCGTGCACACGGGCCTAACCGTCGTCGCCTCGGACCGTTCCCAGCCTCACAGTGCTTAGGTTTTCAGAATGTTATCGCATCCGGCGTTCCAAGAACGTTCTGCGGTGTCGAGATTTTTGCATGAGAAAATGCAGTGGCGCAATGACTTATATAAAGTTATAATAATTCGGTTTGTAGATCATTGACAACTGATCGAGGGAAACTCCCATAACACGTGATGGTTGAATCAATGGCCAATGATGGTGTACAAAAATTTAGCAGGGAAGAAGAAAAATATAAATGACTACTACAATGTTTCGGAGTGCTTATCACAGCGCGCATTCTAAGAACGTCGGCGACGTTGGAAGATTATTGTCGTCGTCTTCCATGGGAATATGCCGTGGCGTGACAGGCTTCAAGCAGAATTAAATTACAACTATTAAGAATATTCACAGATAATCGACTACTGATTGAGGGAAGTTCCCATAACACGTGATGGTTGAATCAATGGTCGACATCTGTGTAGCGAAAATTTTGACATGAATTTTAAAAAGTGATCGGCACGTAACACCCTCCCCCCCTTGGAATCATCGTCCCCGATGATAATTAGGCGTAAGGACATTTGGAGTGCCGTGAATAATTTAAGAAAACGTGGAGCAGCTGCCTGTCACGCCTGCGGGGCATCGCGCTTGTTCCGCCGACACGAATTTCGACTCGGTGGTTGTGAGGGCCGCCACGCAGGGCGGAGTATACGCATTCTATAAAAGGGCGTCCTATATGTACGCAGCCCTCCAGATCTATCATTGCTATGTTCACGCTATTTCCGATGAGGCCGCAAACATCCTCATCTGTCACGCCCTGATTGTCTCTGCACGTCAACTCCCTGAGTGACGACATGTCCTGAAGGAACTGGGCACCGACGTCCGGGTACAGTAGGCTGATCTGTAGTTCGGTACAGTGATTTAGACCACTGAGTGCTTCGAGGCTAAACTGCCCCCTGATGTTAGTGCATCCAGTGATATCCAATTTTATAAAATGCTTCATGTGCCGACCCACTTCGCCGATGAAGGTGTTGTCCACCCAGCCGCAGAATGCAACCCCGAGTTCAGTGACCAGAGGGCAACGGGATGGAAGGCTGACTGCTATCTCAACGGGACCAAGGTCGAACTCAAAGAAATCCGCTTCCTCCTCCCGTTCGGCTTCCGCATCTTCCTCCTGCAGCCCTCCGCCCTCAGACCGGGGGTTGCATCCCACGAATTCCATCGACTCCATGGATCGGAGTAGTGTAGCACTTTCGATTAATTTCTGTAAAATGTCAGGTTGAAAGTTTTTGGGTCTGAATAGACAAAGGTGTGACAGTGATTTGAAATGTGAAATGGCTGCAGCGATATGCTCGCTTTTAGCCGAACAGTCTTTTAGATCTAGCCTTACTAGACCCCTTGCTATTTGCAACAGGGATCTTCCAGAGAAATCGGTGCCCTTGGCGCTGAATCCCTGCAAAGCCTTATTGGCTTCAAGAACCTTTCCCAGTTCGATGTCAACACAGTTCGTGCAACGTCCAATTGACAGATTTTTCAGGGAGGTGACGCTTGTTGCCAGCTCTCGAAAAGCCGATGGTCGGACATTAATGGCCGATACATCCAACTTCTCCAGTGCGGGACAATTCTTACTAATCAGGGCCAACAGCTGAGGACGCAGATTTTCAGCAGCTAGCTCATCATCTAAAACAATGTCTTTTAAGTAAGGGGCACATCGCGCCAACACCCAGTAGAAGGCTTCTGTTGTAATGCGCCTCCATCTCTGCATCCCAGGCCATCTCCAATCGCCCAGATCAAGGCGCTGCATTTTCCGGAAGGAATCGTGTACT
Organism: Andrena chrysosceles; assembly: GCA_963855975.1. Taxonomy (NCBI): domain Eukaryota; kingdom Metazoa; phylum Arthropoda; class Insecta; order Hymenoptera; family Andrenidae; genus Andrena; species Andrena chrysosceles. The sequence continues at coordinate 19,413,573 of OY979769.1, read as the reverse complement.
CCCATCCTCCAGGTCCTCGATACCCGTTCCATACGGGCGCGATCGGCAGAAGGCAAGGATGTTGCTATCAGTGAAATCACCTCCACAGGCAGGAGCGCTGAGCGGACTGGCTCGTACCCTGGGAACGGGTTGTCCCGCTCAGGAATGGAAACAGACGGTCCGACACTTGAGGATGGCAGGTTAAAGCCATGCCATGTATCAGCGACCAAAATTCGCAGTTTTCTCTTATGAAGGATGATTGGCTGCGTGATCGCATTCCTCGCCACCTTGGCTGCCTGCTGCGAAGTGGCGATTGTCACGAAGGCCACGTTCCCGCTTGGCTGGACCCTTAGGACCGCGTGTTCGGCTCCGTAGGGGCGGAAGATATTCAACAAATCCTTGCGTTTTGTAAACCGCGCTAGGCGACACACAAAGATCCGTCGAGAATTCCCATGGTTGCTGATCCCTGGATCTGACATATCTGTTAAAACAACAAGACTGGCAAAAATTCGAAATATATTGACACCTGAAGAATATGTGATTATTGATCGAGGGTTTCCCCATAACTCGCAACGGTTGGATCAATTATCGTCTCATTAATTATTGATTTTGCGCAAGATTAATCCACGATTGCTCGTTGACACGGCAGTGATGCCGTGGTAGGCGGGCTATGAGTCTTCAATGGGCAGCCGCGCTCCGCTTGGTTTGCTTCTCTAGGTGGACTCCTAGGTTTCCGCCTCCTGCAAGGCAGCAGAGACCACACTTTCCCGATGCTACTTCGGAAGTAATACAGCAGAATTCCCAGTCCCAGAATGGATGACATTGTTAACCCTCCATGCAACAGATGAGTGCTGAATCTTCTGTTTCGGTGGTGTCGACCTATTTCGTCAAGTTTTTCTTCTACTTCAGACATAGTGTCTTCCACAGAGATGAACGTATTTTTATAATTGGTGTCCAATGGTCGAATATCATGATATTTATGGATTTGAGGTAGAAGTTCCGAAATGTTTAGCAGTAAATTTGGTTGGTAGAAGTACTGTTCCCGACTCTCCAAATGTTGAATTCCAATCAGTGTCACATAAGCGGTTTTAGCGATACAACCTTACCTCAGCTGCAGAATTCCGGTACCTTCCATAGTTATTAGCTCATCCTTCATTCCATTGCAAATGATTTGCAATGGTTCTGGTGACTCCAAGGAATATAACCATCCCTGCGTTGTTCTTAACCGTGCCCAGAATGGAGTGTGCCGGGGTCTTATACGCACATCGCAGGTTTTGAATGCCTGGACGGTGGGTCGCAATAATAACGAAACCTCGCAAGCGTCGGTGGACGAGACCTCAAACAACGGTTGTTCCAATGGGCAAAGGTGCACATAGGATGTTTTGTGACAATTGTTGATATATAATTCGTCTACGTTAAAGTAGAGTCGGTGATCGTTGCTTATTGGCAAATATGGAGCCTTCGGATGAATATGGCTTGATCCTGTTGAATTTCGAGTGAAATTTTGTGGTATAGGCCAAGAATATGTACGATAGAGGTGATATGCTACCCTGTCTACCAAAGGCAAGTATAGTACCAAGAAAAGCTTGCCCTTGTGGTGGCCAATTTTAACACTGGATAACCCAATTAATTCTTCTATACCCTGGTATCCCTGGGGTATCGGAAGTTCAAATGAATTTCGTGTATCTCTAATGTCCGTTATTATACGGCGAAGTTTTGATTTATCCAAAAGTGAATTATGTATTTCGCCAACCTTGGCGGCATGTATTGCGGCCAGGAATTTCTCAGTTACTCTTATATATTGGTCCAAAGACAGTTCCAGAGTATGGGTATAATGTGATAGCCGATATGATAGTTGAGTATAGTTCAATGCTCTATTAGCAGCACCTATTGCTGCTGAAATTTCGTTAATTTGCATTCTGTTTTTGTTCATCAATTTTGTGTTTCGGTCTAACAACTCATGGTACTTATGGAATCCACTGGTGATAACATGTGTTTGATTTTTTAGAATATGTACTATTTCACTTTGATCCTGATATAACTTGTCAATTTCTGAATTGAAGTATTCTGCATCATCTGTCGTCAGCGTGCCGAAGAGAGTGCGGCTCAGCGATCCAATGAATCCGAGAGGGACACTTCTTCGCACTATGTATTTGGGTATATTAGAGTCTTCTGGCGTTGGAATTTCTGAAATTAGATCCTTTAGTTCCGAATGCAGCGCCAAAGCTTCTTCCGCTCTTCCCCGGAGGTAGGCGGTGCGGAGGAGACTATTGCAATCGCTCGCCAACATCACGGAGATGCAGCTGTTATAGGTTTCGTTCAGTCTTTCATAACCCATTGGAAATTGGGTTTCTAGTCTCCGAGTCTCAAGGAAAACTGTCACTCGCCAGTCAGCGGTCATCAATCTCATGGTGTGTAATTTTTCGAAATACAGTCCAGGGCTGGCGTCAATTCTTGAAATCTCGTACGTTTTTTTATTCTCTCCAGAGATAAGCGTGATCCAGGTCATCACAGAGAGGAGTATTACCAACTTCATTCTCGCCGGATTCGGTACAATTCTACTGATCTTATTTAGTTCTAGAATTTTAAATATTGATAGGGATGTTTCAACGGTACTAGACTAGCCCTGTATAAGTGCGGGAACATACGGAACATACGGAACAGTGGGAACATACGAAATAGTGGGAACATACGGAACAATGGGAATATACGGAATGCATTGGCAATGGGGCAATTTTAACCAGTGAAAATACACCCCAACAATGCGCAGGGTATGCACGTTTAAAATTTCGATGCTACACCATTAATTACCCTGATGGTGTATTAATAATTTATCAGCATGCTTTACAAATCGTTCGCCAGACTTCTTCTGTAGTATAATGTTATTATTTTCTAAAATTCCAACAATTTTATAAGGGCCGTGATATCGACTGCCAAATTTTCCTTTCCTGACTTCTACTAAAACGCGTGCCATGTCGCCAATTTTACCCTGAAAGGGTCGCGCTTTTTCATCGTACTGTAATTTTGACTTATGTTTAGCCGATATCAAATTTTGTGCAGCCAACGTCTGCATCTCAGTTAATCGAGTTAATAAATTTTGAAGATAACCGTTATACGTCAATAAAGTCTCGTCTGTAGGGAATGCACTAGGACAGCGTGCTATTTCGCCAAATACTAATTCGTGTGGAGTGAAATTTGTTGCCTCGTGAACGGACGTGTTATACGAAAATATTGCAAATGGTACTATTTTATCCCAATCATCAAAGTCATTTAGATAATGTTTTATATATTCAGTCAAGACTATATGGCTACGTTCCAAAGCACCATTTGTTTGTGGACGATACCCAGAGGTAGTTACATGATTAATTTTGAAAACTTTCGCTAATTCTTTTAACACCTTGTTAATGAAGCTAGTGCCTTGATCAGTTAAAATTGCGCGTGGAGCCCCATATTGCAACACCAGATGCGTGACCAGCGCATGAGCTACAGTTTCTGCTTTTATATCCAGTACAGGAACTGCAATGCAGTATTTCGTAAGATTATCCTGCATAGTCAAAATGTGCCGATTCCCGCTAGGAGTCAATGGAAGAGGTCCCACAGTATCTAATGATATTTTATCGAATGGTTTTAATGGTGTATCGGTTATGAGCATCGGTTCGCGAGTTTTTGTCCTAACAAGTTTATTTTCCTGACAACTATTGCATGTTCTAATGAAATTTTGAATATCGTTACGCATCGATGGCCAATAAAATCTTTCCCGAATTCTTTGATATGTTTTTGTTACGCCCTTATGCCCTCCTATTAAACTTTCATGTAATTCCGAAATGATTTTCGGACGGAGTTCTTCGGGCGGTACCTGTACGTTTCCGGTGCACAATGTTATTTTGATATCGCTATCCGCAAAAATATTTGATAAGATACCAGCTAGTGTACCCTGCGGAAGTGTATCTGTAAATTCACCGGATTTCGAAATTCTAAAGGGCTTTATGCCTGATTGTAAAAGTGTAAGTTTTAAATTTTTCAAAGCATTACCTAATTTTGTGACAGAGGTATCATCATAATACCTTTCTTTGATTACTACACTGAAAATTTTGTATTTACCTCGCGGCGTAACGAGTACTTGGCCTTCTTTTGGCTTCGAATTTCGCAAATTGTCTATGCTTATGGCTCCTATATCTGCGAGCAATCTACTGATCGGGGTTACTAATTCCACATCGGAAGAAATGAAATGAACATAATTTTCGCGAATGTTTGTTAAACTGTTTCGAGTAAATTTAATATTCTCTTCGCGTGGGCTTCGGGAGAAAGTTGGTGACGTTAATACGTCGGGAAGTATACTTTCTGTTATTTGAATTCCTGGTCGATACTGGTCAATTTTACTGTAGTCCATTGATTCAGGAGCAGGTGCACGTTTGGGGGTGGAAGGTGGATCAGAAACTGTTGTTCTTGGTTTTGAATAAATGGATTGTGAATAAGGTGTGGATAATGCAAGCGGTCTATTGGATGGTAACGGGGTTGGTATCATGGATCTGCGCGGTGGACGGTGAATTAGCGTATTGTCGAATCTTGAAGCATTGTTTGGTTCCTCTTCTTCTTCTTGTATGGATTCCAAAGGAGGTCTCCCTATTTCGGATCTCGAAGGTGCTACCTCGACGCTTGTTCCAGCACTATCTTGTCCTCGCGATTTATATTGAGCCCACAAGTCTTCTGCGCGTTTGTCCAATTCTTCCCGGAATGAATTTTCTGCATCCAGTTCTGATTCATCGGATGAGTTTTGAAGAATATCGCTATGCTCTTGCAACGATTTTTCGAAACGGTTAAAAGATTCCTGAAGTTCCTGTAGCCTAATGGGTTGAGTAGTGTCGAGGTGGATCTCGTTATCGTCACTATCATTGGATGGAGGTGCAACCTCTATCGTTATGCTTTCGGCGGGTGTTGGAGCCGCGGCAGCTTCATCCTCTGTAGTGTCCAAAGCCTCGGACTGGTCTTCAGATTGTACTTCTTTAGAAAGGGTGCGTTGAAATTCTTGAACCAATATCGGTGATTTGAGATTAGGTAACACGCTTTTTCGTCCTCGGAATACCGGCGGATCAACCACCTCGCTAGGCGGTTCTTCTTCGGAATTTTGTGAAGATTCGGTAGTAGTTAATTCCGCGTAATTAATGGGAGTTCTAGATTCGGCAGGTTGAACTGCGGAACGCGTTCTGGTTGCAATGGCACTTTTATCTAATGGAAATGTACGTTTACTTTTCTTCACAATTGGTTTAGCTACAGATTTTGATTTTGAAGATACGGATCTAGAAGTGCTTGGCGTTGGTAATCTTTTATCCACGGGAGGTTTTTTAATAGGCATAACTTTGGAAATCTTAGTATTGCATTCCGAGTCGCTATCGGATGTATCTTTTGAACTGGAATCAGAACTAGTATTAATTTCTGTTACCGGATTTCGAGACAGAGCGTCCGCATTGGAATTTAGACGTCCAGGTTTATGTACAAATTCGTATTCGTAATCATGCAATTTTAATCTCCAACGTACTAATCGTTGTCCTGGATCTTTTATCGAATCTATCCATTTTAGAGGCTCGTGATCACTAACCAAAGTAAATTTTCTTCCGTAAAGATATGGTCGAAAATGTAATATTGCAAAAAGAACTGCTAGACATTCCTTTTCTGTGGTAAAATAATTTTGTTCCGGCTTCGTTAAATTTCTCGAAAGGAAAGCTACCGGCAAATCGTGTCCGTCTACGTTTTGGCTAAGTACGGCTCCTATTGCGTAGTCAGATGCATCCGTAGTTAATGTGAACGGTTTATTGAAATCGGGATATTGCAATATGGGACTCTTGCACAAAGCTTTACGTAGAATTTTGAAGCTATTTTTATGTTCTCTACTCCACACAAATTTAGCATTCTTTTTTAATAATTCGGTTAAAGGCTTCGCTTTTGCTGCAAATCTTTGATGAATCGGCGATAATAACCGGCTAGTCCAAGAAATTGTAGTACATTTTTTTGGTTTTTAGGACGAGGAAAATATTTTACCGCAATTATTTTCTTTGGATCTGGTCTTACTCCAGAACGACTAATAATATGGCCTAAATATGTGACTTCGGTTCTCAAAAATTCACATTTATCTGGCTGAAGGGTTAATTTTGCATCATTTAATCGCGTAAACAGACGTCGGACTTTCTTTTCGTGTTCTTCCAAATTTTTCGCGTAAACAACAATGTCATCGAGGTAGACAAATACTTCCACACCCTGTAATCCGCGCAATACCTGATCCATCAGCCGTTGAAACATCGCGGGAGCATTCTTAAGCCCTTCGGGCATACGAATATACTCATAATGACCATTAGGTGTAGTAAAGGCTGTTTTAGCACGGTCTCGCGGATCCATTTCAATTTGTTGGAATCCACTAGCGAGATCAAAGGTGGAAAAGTATTTCGCTTCGCCTAAGTGATCTAGAATTTCTGTGATGTTAGGAAGGGGATATGCGTCACCAATTGTTTTTTCATTGAGATATCGAAAATCAATTACCAATCTCCACCTTGGATTTCCCTCGGAATCAGGTTTCTTTGGTACTATCCAGATTGGTGAATTGTACGGAGAATTTGAAAGTGCAATAATTTTATCTGCCAATTTATTAGAAATTTGACGAGCTATTTCTTCTTGGTGGACTCGTGGAAACCGATATTGCCTAGTGTTAATGGGCAAGTCATCTATTGTGGGTATTCGATGTTGTATTAAAGGAGTGGATTCTAATTTGTCACCTGGTAGACGAAATCGTTCAGGAAATTCCTCGATTAATTTTATTACATGTTCTTTTTCTTCATCATTTAAATGATCTAAACGCAATTTTGATAAAATTCTGGTTACTCGGTCCGTCGATACCGATGACTCCTGCAGTTCAGAGTCAGAATCGAAATATTCGCGTTCTTCAGGAAAGTTATGATATTCAAATGGTAAAATTTCTTGAGGCGGTATTTCTATTTCAATATCTTTATCCAAGGTATTTATTGCGAGAACATGGCACACGTTGTTTTTAACTTTTACCAGCGCTTCTCCAATATAAATTCCATCTATTGTTTTAATCAGTGGTAAATATCCTTCTTTCAAATTACAATCGATGGCATCTATGGCGATTGCTTGTCGGGTACGACTATTAATACGATAAACACGCGGTGTACTATTTTTCTGAGGTGCTTCCTCCGGAGGAGCCTCGCCAATAAAATGGATCGGTCGAATTGGTTGACTTTGGGTAACTATTGTATTGTGTGCAAAAGAAATTTCGGCTTTTTCTTGTCTCAAATAAGCTTTTCCTAAAATACCGTCACTATGTATCGGAAAATTTGATCTTACTACATGAAATAGGACTGGTTGATTCAAAATTTCTACTATTGTGGTTCCTAATGTTTCCATTCTTTCGTGCGTAATTCCTCTCATTTCAATAGAATCGTGTACGTCGACTGTTATATCCTCATGCAATGCGTTTAATTTGATTACATTTATGTCAGCACCCGTATCAATAAAAAATGTTGCAGTTTTATATCGTAATTGTTCCGCGGTTAATTTTACAACAGGGGATTCGTCATTACAACCCAAATTTAATATTGTTGATCCTTTTCCAGAAATCTTACCGTCGGGCGACGCTCGGAATTTTGATTGTTCGACGGGCGACGCTCGGGATTTTGGTAACTCGTCGTCGCGTCTGTTCGAGGAGTTACACGGGAGTTTAAATCCGAATTATTACGTGCTTCTAACGAATTTTGATTCGGCGAATACGATCGATTTTGATTCGGCGAATACGATCGATTTTGATTTGGCGAATACGGCCTGGATTCCCGAAATCCTACGGAATTCCGCGAATCGGAATTCGAGTTTCGGAAACTATTTTGGAAATTTGAATTTTGGGGTGTGACTTGCGTCGACTGGGGAATTGGACTCGTGCTCCGTGCCAATTGTGGAGCCGTCGGAGATTGTGCGTACGGCGAATTTAACGGAAAACGCGGATCCTGTGGATATGGTGAATAATATGGTGGATAAGGCATTTGATAAAAAGGTGGATAAGGCATATAAGGATACGGAGAATAGACAGGATACCCATGTTCGGGATATCTACTCGAGTCCATGTTATTCCGCGGTGGTTTAAGAATACCTGTTGAGAATCTTGAATAATCTGAATTTCCTGTCGCGTTTGGACTCGGACTTCGCGAACGAGAATCTCCAAAATTTTGATTTCGCGAATCGCGATGAGTGAATAAGCTTTGACGTGAATTACTTTGAACAGGGGAATCTGGACGGGAATTTAAACGAGAATCATCCTGCCGTGAAAGAAACAGTCTGTTTGTATCTCCAGACGGTATTACTCCAGACCTCATTCGCGTCTCGACTCGCGTCGCATGTTTTAGCGCATCTTCTAGAGTTTTCGGATCCCGTGCGTCTACGGCCCTGGCTATCTCGTCCGACAAGCCCCGAATAAATGCTTCTAGCGCGCAATCCTTTATCGGGCGCAGCATCTTATCCGCGTCCTCGCCATACGAGTCTTCCAGCGCGAGCCGGGCTCCACTAACGAAGATATTCAGCCGATCATAAAAATCATTTACAGTTTCGTTTCTATGCATGCGGATATTTTCAATTTCATGATGGTAATATGGATAATTTTTCCCGGGAGCAAATCTAGTTTTCAAATGTTTAATTAATTCGTTTACGGTATTAAAAGTTTTTCCGAAAGTACTATCGCGTGCAGCTCCTTGTAATTTTCCTAGAACTGCTTTGACAAACGGGCCTTCCGACGTAGGCGGTACGAAAACCGCGCCGTTTTGCACGTCTTGTAAGAAATCTTTTAGAGGTATGTTTTTCCCATTAAAGAAAGGAATATTCAGCGTCCCGTGCTGCAAAGCAAAGCATTCCGCCATAGACGTCATCATCGCGTTCGTTACTGATAAATTCGCGGACGCGTTACTTGACGCGCTAGCGGTTTCATTGGGACTAGCCATTTTGCTAAATTTCTCGAATTAGTTCAAAGAATATACACAAATTTATAATAAGCTGAAAATAAATTAGAAGGCGATATCACGGATTTTCCTAAAACATTCAAGACACAAAAGAAAACAGAAATGCAAAGCATACCAATTAAATCACATATAAAAAATTACATATGCACTCTTTTATCTCGAACGTCTCAGAAAATACCACAAAGGACGAGTTTGACAAAAGCACATCCCACTTCTGACACCAGTTTAGCTGTTACGTGAGGGCGTTAATTTCTAGCGACCGAGCGGTAAAGTGTAAATTACTCAGGCAACGCTTAACGAATTTAAAAGATATAATTGTAATTCCGACATAATTAGATTATTACGCCAAAAATCAGGATTTTTGTGGGGACGGCTACTGTCTTCAACTTATACAGGTCGCCCAGTCAGGATGTGGTACTTTGGTAAAGACGGTTCAAGCAAAATTAAACGGATTCAAGTAAAGATTACCATGTATTACAAAGAAACAAAAGGAAAAATTTTTAAAGGTGGTACATAAATTGGGTAAATTACATGGATTTTGTGCAACGTCGTCGTCGACAAACAAATATTATAAGAAATTCGATCCGATTACAATTAAATGTCGAAGGAAAATCAGACAATAATTGATCAAGGGAGAAACCCGCAACACATAATGGTTGGATCAATTATCACGCAAATGTTTGATATTGTAGAATTCGCGAATCGGAGATGATGAAAAATGTTTACAATTTAGGAACAATTACAGAATCAATTTATGGAACTGACATGGCCAATACGATTGATACTTTAAGATTAAAACATTGAAATGATGGGCGCTATTCGATGACAATCATTGAACATAATAACATACTTTAAAACACTCACCAATTCGGTGTGAAACTGTTAAAATTTTAATCGTCTTACTCGCTTTGTTTCGCTCTCTCTCTCTCCGTGAGTCTCTCTTTCTCTCTATCTCTCTGGGTGGGTTAGAGGGTCCCGCGTACAAGATGACGAAGCGCAGGAGCGTCGCACAACACACACAATGTCAAAAGTCAGTTCTTTATATTCTTTTTAAACGTTAGAGGGTAGTTGATTTAGGCAAAATAATTAAAGCTGATTATAGTTTTTAAACGATTATAAAACACAAAATGTATATGAGTTTTGAGTCTCTACGGGGACTGAGTCCTTCCACGCACTACAAGAAACACGGGAACTCCGGCTCAAAGACTATTTTATTAAATAGCGATGTCCCTCGGACAGATCGGCTACGCACCAAGCGATTTGACGGTAGACTGCCCCGAGCGTTCGCAGGGCAGGCCCGAGCACTCGGGCCTTTGCACAAAGAGCGCCAAAATTGCTGACTCTGCACCTCGTGCACACGGGCCTAACCGTCGTCGCCTCGGACCGTTCCCAGCCTCACAGTGCTTAGGTTTTCAGAATGTTATCGCATCCGGCGTTCCAAGAACGTTCTGCGGTGTCGAGATTTTTGCATGAGAAAATGCAGTGGCGCAATGACTTATATAAAATTATAATAATTCGGTTTGTAGATCATTGACAACTGATCGAGGGAAACTCCCATAACACGTGATGGTTGAATCAATGGCCAATGATGGTGTACAAAAATTTAGCAGGGAAGAAGAAAAATATAAATGACTACTACAATGTTTCGGAGTGCTTATCACAGCGCGCATTCTAAGAACGTCGGCGACGTTGGAAGATTATTGTCGTCGTCTTCCATGGGAATATGCCGTGGCGTGACAGGCTTCAAGCAGAATTAAATTACAACTATTAAGAATATTCACAGATAATCGACTACTGATTGAGGGAAGTTCCCATAACACGTGATGGTTGAATCAATGGTCGACATCTGTGTAGCGAAAATTTTGACATGAATTTTAAAAAGTGATCGGCACGTAACAGTAAAAATCAAGCAAGACAGGGCATCAGGCACTATTGTAGTACCGAACTGGCCAAGCCAATCATGGTATCCTTTGTTTTTAGATTTGCTTGTAGGAGATCCTATCATTTTCCAACCAGACGTTAATCTATTATTGTCTCCATGCAGGAAAAAACCTCATCCACAAGCGAAGCACCTATATTTAATGGCATGCAGAGTATCGGCGAAGCTTTTTTGAAGAGGGAGGCGCCTAAAGAGGCAGTAGACATTTTAATCGCATCTTTAGCTCCAGCTACAGCAAAACAGTACGAATCAGCCTTACATCGATGGGGCCAATTTTGTAACCAAAATTATTTTGAGTTCTACGCACCTTCAAGAAACAGTCTTCTCAGTTTTTTAACAGTAAGTTTTAAAGAAAGCGCATCATACAGCACATTAAATACATATAGATCCGCGGTGTCACTCATATCACAAGATAAAATAGGTGAAGACGTATTAGTTTCAAGATTTTTAAAGGGCGCCTATACCCCTACAGCACACTTTATTGCAGGAATGTTTCATTTAAATTGCGGTTTAATTTTTGAAATATTGCACTGAATGTTGCTGAAAAGTTACAAGTAAATTGCTATGTCCGCCCCTTTGCAACATTGCAGAATATATTTCTGCAACATTGTTTCGGAATTTTACAGCAATTCTCTCGCAACATTTCTGAGATTTTACAGCAATTTTCGCGCAACATTTCTGAGATTTTATAGCAATTGTCGCGCAACATTTCTGAGATTTTACAGCAATTGTCGCGCAACATTTCTGAGATTTTACAGCAATTGTCGCGCAACATTTCTGAGATTTTATAGCAATTGTCGCGCAACATTTCTAAGATTTTACAGCAATTGTCGCGCGACATTTCTGAGATTTTACAGCAATTGTCGCGCAACATTTCTGAGATTTTATAGCAATTGTCGCGCAACATTTCTAAGATTTTACAGCAATTGTCGCGCAACATTTCTGAGATTTTACAGCAATGGTCCCCACAAGGTTTCGGGCAGTAGGGCCAAAAAAAAAATAACGGTATTTTATACACATATATTCCGGATGTGTCCGTGAGGAGGACCCGATGACATGAATGTGTGCAGAATCGTAGTAGCATAACGTCCGTGTGTCTTTTATAAATAGAAAATACTTTACCCCAGGGAGATTCGAACCCGCGACCTGTAGCACCGTAGACGAACACTTTACCGCTGCAGCTATAATCCTTGATTAGGAAAATTGCTTCCGTATTCGAACTTATAATTCTACCGTGCAACACATTAAACCCAAATTATTCAAAAACGAAGATTTGTTTTGACAAACCCCACTACATCTCCCTGATTGTGGAGCGGATATTTCACAACAAATTCATTTCGACACTTGATGTTGTATTAAGTTGATTCATATTCTGTTATGAAATATCCTGCGTTGTTACAAAAAAATAATGTTTTTTCAGTTTGTAACGCATTTTGAATACAATCGTTTAACATAAACTTTGTTTATATATTTTTTTCTATTTTCTAGTTTTTAGTGTTTGTGGATTTACATTTCACAGATCAGAGTTCTTTACAAATATCTTTTATTGTTGTATGCAGTTTAACAGTTTCCTTAAACATTATAGTCCTCGCTTCTATCTATCCTATCATAAAACGGTCGCGTCGTCTTCAGCCGCGTATTCGGCGAGTCAAGGGTGGCTCGCCAAACCGATCACACGGTCACCAGGCGTAGGGAAAAACCCCAGGCCCGGTGTTAGCTTTCCAGGCTCGCGGCTTACAATTGCAAGTACAGTGTAAGACTGTATTCTATTTGTTGACATATCTGATATAAATAATTAATACAATTATTCAATTAACACTACATATACACTCAATAACACTATATAACACTCATTAACACTATATAACACTCAATAAACAAACTCATAAACTATATAGGTACAGCAAGAAAAGAGATTTGCAAATAAGAGTTACACGTGCCAATTACTGACAGTGTCCCTACCATTCACATTTAATTTATTATGCGTAATGAAAAAGTTCCGTATCGTCGAGAGAAAATATATAAGTCCGTATTCAGAGCAAATTAATTGCTGGAATCTTGCTCCAATCTTACGAGCGCAATATTTCTCTCGTAAAATTTGAGCAAGATTCCAGCAATTAATTCGCTCTGAATACGGACTTATAAATTATAACATGTTCCAATAAGTGCCAGTGTCCCTACTATTGCCATTTAATTGATTGTAGATAATAAAAAAGTTCCGTATTTTCGAGTGAAAATATATAAGTCCGTATTCAGAGCGAATTAATTGCTGGAATCTTGCTGAAATTTTACGAGAGAAATATTGCGCTCGTAAGATTGGAGCAAGATTCCAGCAATTAATTCGCACTAAATACAGAATTACGCAGAGCGATCCTGAAATCTCGGCACGCGTACTAGTCTAAGATTCCACTGGCTTCCTCCGAGGGAATGTATGCGAACGTGGACAATATTTTATATAAATTTCTTAACTAACACATATGGTTTAAACAAATTCATAAAGTATATACAACAACAAAAGATATTTGTAAAAAAGTGTAACATGTGCCAATAAGTACCAGAGTCCCTACTATTGCCATTGAATTGATTACGGATAATAAGAAAGTTCAGTATTGTCGAGTGAAAATATATAAGTCCGTATTCAGAGCAAATTAATTGCTGGAATCTTGCTCCAATCTTACGAGCGCAATATTTCTCTCGTAAAATTTGAGCAAGATTCCAGCAATTAATTCGCTCTGAATACGGACTTATAAATTATAACATGTTCCAATAAGTGCCAGTGTCCCTACTATTGCCATTTAATTGATTGTAGATAATAAAAAAGTTCCGTATTTTCGAGTGAAAATTTATAAGTCCGTATTCAGAGCGAATTAATTGCTGGAATCTAGCTCAAATTTTACGAGAGAAATATTGCGCTCGTAAGATTGGAGCAAGATTCCAGCAATTAATTCGCACTAAATACAGAATTACGCAGAGCGATCCTGAAATCTCGGCACGCGTACTAGTCTAAGATTCCACTGGCTTCCTCCGAGGGAATGTATGCGAACGTGGACAATATTTTATATAAATTTCTTAACTAACACATATGGTTTAAACAAATTCATAAAGTATATACAACAACAAAAGATATTTGTAAAAAAGTGTAACATGTGCCAATAAGTACCAGAGTCCCTACTATTGCCATTGAATTGATTACGGATAATAAGAAAGTTCAGTATTGTCGAGTGAAAATATATAAGTCCGTATTCAGAGCGAATTAATTGCTGGAATCTTGCTGAAATTTTACGAGAGAAATATTGCGCTCGTAAGATTGGAGCAAGATTCCAGCAATTAATTCGCACTAAATACAGAATTACGCAGAGCGATCCTGAAATCTCGGCACGCGTACTAGTCTAAGATTCCACTGGCTTCCTCCGAGGGAATGTATGCGAACGTGGACAATATTTTATATAAATTTCTTAACTAACACATATGGTTTAAACAAATTCATAAAGTATATACAACAACAAAAGATATTTGTAAAAAAGTGTAACATGTGCCAATAAGTACCAGAGTCCCTACTATTGCCATTGAATTGATTACGGATAATAAGAAAGTTCAGTATTGTCGAGTGAAAATATATAAGTCCGTATTCAGAGCAAATTAATTGCTGGAATCTTGCTCCAATCTTACGAGCGCAATATTTCTCTCGTAAAATTTGAGCAAGATTCCAGCAATTAATTCGCTCTGAATACGGACTTATAAATTATAACATGTTCCAATAAGTGCCAGTGTCCCTACTATTGCCATTTAATTGATTGTAGATAATAAAAAAGTTCCGTATTTTCGAGTGAAAATTTATAAGTCCGTATTCAGAGCGAATTAATTGCTGGAATCTAGCTCAAATTTTACGAGAGAAATATTGCGCTCGTAAGATTGGAGCAAGATTCCAGCAATTAATTCGCACTAAATACAGAATTACGCAGAGCGATCCTGAAATCTCGGCACGCGTACTAGTCTAAGATTCCACTGGCTTCCTCCGAGGGAATGTATGCGAACGTGGACAATATTTTATATAAATTTCTTAACTAACACATATGGTTTAAACAAATTCATAAAGTATATACAACAACAAAAGATATTTGTAAAAAAGTGTAACATGTGCCAATAAGTACCAGAGTCCCTACTATTGCCATTGAATTGATTACGGATAATAAGAAAGTTCAGTATTGTCGAGTGAAAATATATAAGTCCGTATTCAGAGCGAATTAATTGCTGGAATCTTGCTGAAATTTTACGAGAGAAATATTGCGCTCGTAAGATTGGAGCAAGATTCCAGCAATTAATTCGCACTAAATACAGAATTACGCAGAGCGATCCTGAAATCTCGGCACGCGTACTAGTCTAAAATTCCACTGGCTTCCTCCGAGGGAATGTATGCGAACGTGGACAATATTTTATATAAATTTCTTAACTAACACATATGGTTTAAACAAATTCATAAAGTATATACAACAACAAAAGATATTTGTAAAAAAGTGTAACATGTGCCAATAAGTACCAGAGTCCCTACTATTGCCATTGAATTGATTACGGATAATAAGAAAGTTCAGTATTGTCGAGTGAAAATATATAAGTCCGTATTCAGAGCAAATTAATTGCTGGAATCTTGCTCCAATCTTACGAGCGCAATATTTCTCTCGTAAAATTTGAGCAAGATTCCAGCAATTAATTCGCTCTGAATACGGACTTATAAATTATAACATGTTCCAATAAGTGCCAGTGTCCCTACTATTGCCATTTAATTGATTGTAGATAATAAAAAAGTTCCGTATTTTCGAGTGAAAATTTATAAGTCCGTATTCAGAGCGAATTAATTGCTGGAATCTAGCTCAAATTTTACGAGAGAAATATTGCGCTCGTAAGATTGGAGCAAGATTCCAGCAATTAATTCGCACTAAATACAGAATTACGCAGAGCGATCCTGAAATCTCGGCACGCGTACTAGTCTAAGATTCCACTGGCTTCCTCCGAGGGAATGTATGCGAACGTGGACAATATTTTATATAAATTTCTTAACTAACACATATGGTTTAAACAAATTCATAAAGTATATACAACAACAAAAGATATTTGTAAAAAAGTGTAACATGTGCCAATAAGTACCAGAGTCCCTACTATTGCCATTGAATTGATTACGGATAATAAGAAAGTTCAGTATTGTCGAGTGAAAATATATAAGTCCGTATTCAGAGCAAATTAATTGCTGGAATCTTGCTCCAATCTTACGAGCGCAATATTTCTCTCGTAAAATTTGAGCAAGATTCCAGCAATTAATTCGCTCTGAATGCGGACTTATAAATTATAACATGTTCCAATAAGTACCAGAGTCCCTACTATTGCCATTGAATTGATTACGGATAATAAGAAAGTTCAGTATTGTCGAGTGAAAATATATAAGTCCGTATTCAGAGCGAATTAATTGCTGGAATCTTGCTGAAATTTTACGAGAGAAATATTGCGCTCGTAAGATTGGAGCAAGATTCCAGCAATTAATTCGCACTAAATACAGAATTACGCAGAGCGATCCTGAAATCTCGGCACGCGTACTAGTCTAAGATTCCACTGGCTTCCTCCGAGGGAATGTATGCGAACGTGGACAATATTTTATATAAATTTCTTAACTAACACATATGGTTTAAACAAATTCATAAAGTATATACAACAACAAAAGATATTTGTAAAAAAGTGTAACATGTGCCAATAAGTACCAGAGTCCCTACTATTGCCATTGAATTGATTACGGATAATAAGAAAGTTCAGTATTGTCGAGTGAAAATATATAAGTCCGTATTCAGAGCAAATTAATTGCTGGAATCTTTCTCCAATCTTACGAGCGCAATATTTCTCTCGTAAAATTTGAGCAAGATTCCAGCAATTAATTCGCTCTGAATACGGACTTATAAATTATAACATGTTCCAATAAGTGCCAGTGTCCCTACTATTGCCATTTAATTGATTGTAGATAATAAAAAAGTTCCGTATTTTCGAGTGAAAATTTATAAGTCCGTATTCAGAGCGAATTAATTGCTGGAATCTAGCTCAAATTTTACGAGAGAAATATTGCGCTCGTAAGATTGGAGCAAGATTCCAGCAATTAATTCGCACTAAATACAGAATTACGCAGAGCGATCCTGAAATCTCGGCACGCGTACTAGTCTAAGATTCCACTGGCTTCCTCCGAGGGAATGTATGCGAACGTGGACAATATTTTATATAAATTTCTTAACTAACACATATGGTTTAAACAAATTCATAAAGTATATACAACAACAAAAGATATTTGTAAAAAAGTGTAACATGTGCCAATAAGTACCAGAGTCCCTACTATTGCCATTGAATTGATTACGGATAATAAGAAAGTTCAGTATTGTCGAGTGAAAATATATAAGTCCGTATTCAGAGCAAATTAATTGCTGGAATCTTGCTCCAATCTTACGAGCGCAATATTTCTCTCGTAAAATTTGAGCAAGATTCCAGCAATTAATTCGCTCTGAATGCGGACTTATAAATTATAACATGTTCCAATAAGTGCCAGTGTCCCTACTATTGCCATTTAATTGATTGTAGATAATAAAAAAGTTCCGTATTTTCGAGTGAAAATTTATAAGTCCGTATTCAGAGCGAATTAATTGCTGGAATCTAGCTCAAATTTTACGAGAGAAATATTGCGCTCGTAAGATTGGAGCAAGATTCCAGCAATTAATTCGCACTAAATACAGAATTACGCAGAGCGATCCTGAAATCTCGGCACGCGTACTAGTCTAAGATTCCACTGGCTTCCTCCGAGGGAATGTATGCGAACGTGGACAATATTTTATATAAATTTCTTAACTAACACATATGGTTTAAACAAATTCATAAAGTATATACAACAACAAAAGATATTTGTAAAAAAGTGTAACATGTGCCAATAAGTACCAGAGTCCCTACTATTGCCATTGAATTGATTACGGATAATAAGAAAGTTCAGTATTGTCGAGTGAAAATATATAAGTCCGTATTCAGAGCAAATTAATTGCTGGAATCTTGCTCCAATCTTACGAGCGCAATATTTCTCTCGTAAAATTTGAGCAAGATTCCAGCAATTAATTCGCTCTGAATGCGGACTTATAAATTATAACATGTTCCAATAAGTGCCAGTGTCCCTACTATTGCCATTTAATTGATTGTAGATAATAAAAAAGTTCCGTATTTTCGAGTGAAAATTTATAAGTCCGTATTCAGAGCGAATTAATTGCTGGAATCTTGCTCAAATTTTACGAGAGAAATATTGCGCTCGTAAGATTGGAGCAAGATTCCAGCAATTAATTCGCACTAAATACAGAATTACGCAGAGCGATCCTGAAATCTCGGCACGCGTACTAGTCTAAGATTCAACTGGCTTCCTGCGAGGGAATGTATGCGAACGTGGACAATATTTTATATAAATTTCTTAACTAACACATATGGTTTAAACAAATTCATAAAGTATATACAACAACAAAAGATATTTGTAAAAAAGTGTAACATGTGCCAATAAGTACCAGAGTCCCTACTATTGCCATTGAATTGATTACGGATAATAAGAAAGTTCAGTATTGTCGAGTGAAAATATATAAGTCCGTATTCAGAGCAAATTAATTGCTGGAATCTTGCTCCAATCTTACGAGCGCAATATTTCTCTCGTAAAATTTGAGCAAGATTCCAGCAATTAATTCGCTCTGAATGCGGACTTATAAATTATAACATGTTCCAATAAGTGCCAGTGTCCCTACTATTGCCATTTAATTGATTGTAGATAATAAAAAAGTTCCGTATTTTCGAGTGAAAATTTATAAGTCCGTATTCAGAGCGAATTAATTGCTGGAATCTAGCTCAAATTTTACGAGAGAAATATTGCGCTCGTAAGATTGGAGCAAGATTCCAGCAATTAATTCGCACTAAATACAGAATTACGCAGAGCGATCCTGAAATCTCGGCACGCGTACTAGTCTAAGATTCCACTGGCTTCCTCCGAGGGAATGTATGCGAACGTGGACAATATTTTATATAAATTTCTTAACTAACACATATGGTTTAAACAAATTCATAAAGTATATACAACAACAAAAGATATTTGTAAAAAAGTGTAACATGTGCCAATAAGTACCAGAGTCCCTACTATTGCCATTGAATTGATTACGGATAATAAGAAAGTTCAGTATTGTCGAGTGAAAATATATAAGTCCGTATTCAGAGCAAATTAATTGCTGGAATCTTGCTCCAATCTTACGAGCGCAATATTTCTCTCGTAAAATTTGAGCAAGATTCCAGCAATTAATTCGCTCTGAATGCGGACTTATAAATTATAACATGTTCCAATAAGTGCCAGTGTCCCTACTATTGCCATTTAATTGATTGTAGATAATAAAAAAGTTCCGTATTTTCGAGTGAAAATTTATAAGTCCGTATTCAGAGCGAATTAATTGCTGGAATCTTGCTCAAATTTTACGAGAGAAATATTGCGCTCGTAAGATTGGAGCAAGATTCCAGCAATTAATTCGCACTAAATACAGAATTACGCAGAGCGATCCTGAAATCTCGGCACGCGTACTAGTCTAAGATTCCACTGGCTTCCTGCGAGGGAATGTATGCGAACGTGGACAATATTTTATATAAATTTCTTAACTAACACATACGGTTTAAACAAATTCATAAAGTATATACAACAACAAAAGATATTTGTAAAAAAGTGTAACATGTGCCAATAAGTACCAGAGTCCCTACTATTGCCATTGAATTGATTACGGATAATAAGAAAGTTCAGTATTGTCGAGTGAAAATATATAAGTCCGTATTCAGAGCAAATTAATTGCTGGAATCTTGCTCCAATCTTACGAGCGCAATATTTCTCTCGTAAAATTTGAGCAAGATTCCAGCAATTAATTCGCTCTGAGTACGGACTTATAAATTATAACATGTTCCAATAAGTGCCAGTGTCCCTACTATTGCCATTTAATTGATTGTAGATAATAAAAAAGTTCCGTATTTTCGAGTGAAAATTTATAAGTCCGTATTCAGAGCGAATTAATTGCTGGAATCTAGCTCAAATTTTACGAGAGAAATATTGCGCTCGTAAGATTGGAGCAAGATTCCAGCAATTAATTCGCACTAAATACAGAATTACGCAGAGCGATCCTGAAATCTCGGCACGCGTACTAGTCTAAGATTCCACTGGCTTCCTCCGAGGGAATGTATGCGAACGTGGACAATATTTTATATAAATTTCTTAACTAACACATATGGTTTAAACAAATTCATAAAGTATATACAACAACAAAAGATATTTGTAAAAAAGTGTAACATGTGCCAATAAGTACCAGAGTCCCTACTATTGCCATTGAATTGATTACGGATAATAAGAAAGTTCAGTATTGTCGAGTGAAAATATATAAGTCCGTATTCAGAGCGAATTAATTGCTGGAATCTTGCTGAAATTTTACGAGAGAAATATTGCGCTCGTAAGATTGGAGCAAGATTCCAGCAATTAATTCGCACTAAATACAGAATTACGCAGAGCGATCCTGAAATCTCGGCACGCGTACTAGTCTAAGATTCCACTGGCTTCCTCCGAGGGAATGTATGCGAACGTGGACAATATTTTATATAAATTTCTTAACTAACACATATGGTTTAAACAAATTCATAAAGTATATACAACAACAAAAGATATTTGTAAAAAAGTGTAACATGTGCCAATAAGTACCAGAGTCCCTACTATTGCCATTGAATTGATTACGGATAATAAGAAAGTTCAGTATTGTCGAGTGAAAATATATAAGTCCGTATTCAGAGCAAATTAATTGCTGGAATCTTGCTCCAATCTTACGAGCGCAATATTTCTCTCGTAAAATTTGAGCAAGATTCCAGCAATTAATTCGCTCTGAATGCGGACTTATAAATTATAACATGTTCCAATAAGTGCCAGTGTCCCTACTATTGCCATTTAATTGATTGTAGATAATAAAAAAGTTCCGTATTTTCGAGTGAAAATTTATAAGTCCGTATTCAGAGCGAATTAATTGCTGGAATCTTGCTCAAATTTTACGAGAGAAATATTGCGCTCGTAAGATTGGAGCAAGATTCCAGCAATTAATTCGCACTAAATACAGAATTACGCAGAGCGATCCTGAAATCTCGGCACGCGTACTAGTCTAAGATTCCACTGGCTTCCTGCGAGGGAATGTATGCGAACGTGGACAATATTTTATATAAATTTCTTAACTAACACATATGGTTTAAACAAATTCATAAAGTATATACAACAACAAAAGATATTTGTAAAAAAGTGTAACATGTGCCAATAAGTACCAGAGTCCCTACTATTGCCATTGAATTGATTACGGATAATAAGAAAGTTCAGTATTGTCGAGTGAAAATATATAAGTCCGTATTCAGAGCAAATTAATTGCTGGAATCTTGCTCCAATCTTACGAGCGCAATATTTCTCTCGTAAAATTTGAGCAAGATTCCAGCAATTAATTCGCTCTGAATGCGGACTTATAAATTATAACATGCTCCAATAAGTGCCAGTGTCCCTACTATTGCCATTTAATTGATTGTAGATAATAAAAAAGTTCCGTATTTTCGAGTGAAAATTTATAAGTCCGTATTCAGAGCGAATTAATTGCTGGAATCTAGCTCAAATTTTACGAGAGAAATATTGCGCTCGTAAGATTGGAGCAAGATTCCAGCAATTAATTCGCACTAAATACAGAATTACGCAGAGCGATCCTGAAATCTCGGCACGCGTACTAGTCTAAGATTCCACTGGCTTCCTCCGAGGGAATGTATGCGAACGTGGACAATATTTTATATAAATTTCTTAACTAACACATATGGTTTAAACAAATTCATAAAGTATATACAACAACAAAAGATATTTGTAAAAAAGTGTAACATGTGCCAATAAGTACCAGAGTCCCTACTATTGCCATTGAATTGATTACGGATAATAAGAAAGTTCAGTATTGTCGAGTGAAAATATATAAGTCCGTATTCAGAGCAAATTAATTGCTGGAATCTTGCTCCAATCTTACGAGCGCAATATTTCTCTCGTAAAATTTGAGCAAGATTCCAGCAATTAATTCGCTCTGAATGCGGACTTATAAATTATAACATGTTCCAATAAGTGCCAGTGTCCCTACTATTGCCATTTAATTGATTGTAGATAATAAAAAAGTTCCGTATTTTCGAGTGAAAATTTATAAGTCCGTATTCAGAGCGAATTAATTGCTGGAATCTTGCTCAAATTTTACGAGAGAAATATTGCGCTCGTAAGATTGGAGCAAGATTCCAGCAATTAATTCGCACTAAATACAGAATTACGCAGAGCGATCCTGAAATCTCGGCACGCGTACTAGTCTAAGATTCCACTGGCTTCCTGCGAGGGAATGTATGCGAACGTGGACAATATTTTATATAAATTTCTTAACTAACACATACGGTTTAAACAAATTCATAAAGTATATACAACAACAAAAGATATTTGTAAAAAAGTGTAACATGTGCCAATAAGTACCAGAGTCCCTACTATTGCCATTGAATTGATTACGGATAATAAGAAAGTTCAGTATTGTCGAGTGAAAATATATAAGTCCGTATTCAGAGCAAATTAATTGCTGGAATCTTGCTCCAATCTTACGAGCGCAATATTTCTCTCGTAAAATTTGAGCAAGATTCCAGCAATTAATTCGCTCTGAATACGGACTTATAAATTATAACATGTTCCAATAAGTGCCAGTGTCCCTACTATTGCCATTTAATTGATTGTAGATAATAAAAAAGTTCCGTATTTTCGAGTGAAAATTTATAAGTCCGTATTCAGAGCGAATTAATTGCTGGAATCTAGCTCAAATTTTACGAGAGAAATATTGCGCTCGTAAGATTGGAGCAAGATTCCAGCAATTAATTCGCACTAAATACAGAATTACGCAGAGCGATCCTGAAATCTCGGCACGCGTACTAGTCTAAGATTCCACTGGCTTCCTCCGAGGGAATGTATGCGAACGTGGACAATATTTTATATAAATTTCTTAACTAACACATATGGTTTAAACAAATTCATAAAGTATATACAACAACAAAAGATATTTGTAAAAAAGTGTAACATGTGCCAATAAGTACCAGAGTCCCTACTATTGCCATTGAATTGATTACGGATAATAAGAAAGTTCAGTATTGTCGAGTGAAAATATATAAGTCCGTATTCAGAGCGAATTAATTGCTGGAATCTTGCTGAAATTTTACGAGAGAAATATTGCGCTCGTAAGATTGGAGCAAGATTCCAGCAATTAATTCGCACTAAATACAGAATTACGCAGAGCGATCCTGAAATCTCGGCACGCGTACTAGTCTAAGATTCCACTGGCTTCCTCCGAGGGAATGTATGCGAACGTGGACAATATTTTATATAAATTTCTTAACTAACACATATGGTTTAAACAAATTCATAAAGTATATACAACAACAAAAGATATTTGTAAAAAAGTGTAACATGTGCCAATAAGTACCAGAGTCCCTACTATTGCCATTGAATTGATTACGGATAATAAGAAAGTTCAGTATTGTCGAGTGAAAATATATAAGTCCGTATTCAGAGCAAATTAATTGCTGGAATCTTGCTCCAATCTTACGAGCGCAATATTTCTCTCGTAAAATTTGAGCAAGATTCCAGCAATTAATTCGCTCTGAATACGGACTTATAAATTATAACATGTTCCAATAAGTGCCAGTGTCCCTACTATTGCCATTTAATTGATTGTAGATAATAAAAAAGTTCCGTATTTTCGAGTGAAAATTTATAAGTCCGTATTCAGAGCGAATTAATTGCTGGAATCTTGCTGAAATTTTACGAGAGAAATATTGCGCTCGTAAGATTGGAGCAAGATTCCAGCAATTAATTCGCACTAAATACAGAATTACGCAGAGCGATCCTGAAATCTCGGCACGCGTACTAGTCTAAGATTCCACTGGCTTCCTCCGAGGGAATGTATGCGAACGTGGACAATATTTTATATAAATTTCTTAACTAACACATATGGTTTAAACAAATTCATAAAGTATATACAACAACAAAAGATATTTGTAAAAAAGTGTAACATGTGCCAATAAGTACCAGAGTCCCTACTATTGCCATTGAATTGATTACGGATAATAAGAAAGTTCAGTATTGTCGAGTGAAAATATATAAGTCCGTATTCAGAGCAAATTAATTGCTGGAATCTTGCTCCAATCTTACGAGCGCAATATTTCTCTCGTAAAATTTGAGCAAGATTCCAGCAATTAATTCGCTCTGAATGCGGACTTATAAATTATAACATGTTCCAATAAGTGCCAGTGTCCCTACTATTGCCATTTAATTGATTGTAGATAATAAAAAAGTTCCGTATTTTCGAGTGAAAATTTATAAGTCCGTATTCAGAGCGAATTAATTGCTGGAATCTAGCTCAAATTTTACGAGAGAAATATTGCGCTCGTAAGATTGGAGCAAGATTCCAGCAATTAATTCGCACTAAATACAGAATTACGCAGAGCGATCCTGAAATCTCGGCACGCGTACTAGTCTAAGATTCCACTGGCTTCCTCCGAGGGAATGTATGCGAACGTGGACAATATTTTATATAAATTTCTTAACTAACACATATGGTTTAAACAAATTCATAAAGTATATACAACAACAAAAGATATTTGTAAAAAAGTGTAACATGTGCCAATAAGTACCAGAGTCCCTACTATTGCCATTGAATTGATTACGGATAATAAGAAAGTTCAGTATTGTCGAGTGAAAATATATAAGTCCGTATTCAGAGCAAATTAATTGCTGGAATCTTGCTCCAATCTTACGAGCGCAATATTTCTCTCGTAAAATTTGAGCAAGATTCCAGCAATTAATTCGCTCTGAATGCGGACTTATAAATTATAACATGTTCCAATAAGTGCCAGTGTCCCTACTATTGCCATTTAATTGATTGTAGATAATAAAAAAGTTCCGTATTTTCGAGTGAAAATTTATAAGTCCGTATTCAGAGCGAATTAATTGCTGGAATCTTGCTCAAATTTTACGAGAGAAATATTGCGCTCGTAAGATTGGAGCAAGATTCCAGCAATTAATTCGCACTAAATACAGAATTACGCAGAGCGATCCTGAAATCTCGGCACGCGTACTAGTCTAAGATTCCACTGGCTTCCTGCGAGGGAATGTATGCGAACGTGGACAATATTTTATATAAATTTCTTAACTAACACATATGGTTTAAACAAATTCATAAAGTATATACAACAACAAAAGATATTTGTAAAAAAGTGTAACATGTGCCAATAAGTACCAGAGTCCCTACTATTGCCATTGAATTGATTACGGATAATAAGAAAGTTCAGTATTGTCGAGTGAAAATATATAAGTCCGTATTCAGAGCAAATTAATTGCTGGAATCTTGCTCCAATCTTACGAGCGCAATATTTCTCTCGTAAAATTTGAGCAAGATTCCAGCAATTAATTCGCTCTGAATACGGACTTATAAATTATAACATGTTCCAATAAGTGCCAGTGTCCCTACTATTGCCATTTAATTGATTGTAGATAATAAAAAAGTTCCGTATTTTCGAGTGAAAATTTATAAGTCCGTATTCAGAGCGAATTAATTGCTGGAATCTAGCTCAAATTTTACGAGAGAAATATTGCGCTCGTAAGATTGGAGCAAGATTCCAGCAATTAATTCGCACTAAATACAGAATTACGCAGAGCGATCCTGAAATCTCGGCACGCGTACTAGTCTAAGATTCCACTGGCTTCCTCCGAGGGAATGTATGCGAACGTGGACAATATTTTATATAAATTTCTTAACTAACACATATGGTTTAAACAAATTCATAAAGTATATACAACAACAAAAGATATTTGTAAAAAAGTGTAACATGTGCCAATAAGTACCAGAGTCCCTACTATTGCCATTGAATTGATTACGGATAATAAGAAAGTTCAGTATTGTCGAGTGAAAATATATAAGTCCGTATTCAGAGCAAATTAATTGCTGGAATCTTGCTCCAATCTTACGAGCGCAATATTTCTCTCGTAAAATTTGAGCAAGATTCCAGCAATTAATTCGTTCTGAATGCGGACTTATAAATTATAACATGTTCCAATAAGTGCCAGTGTCCCTACTATTGCCATTTAATTGATTGTAGATAATAAAAAAGTTCCGTATTTTCGAGTGAAAATTTATAAGTCCGTATTCAGAGCGAATTAATTGCTGGAATCTAGCTCAAATTTTACGAGAGAAATATTGCGCTCGTAAGATTGGAGCAAGATTCCAGCAATTAATTCGCACTAAATACAGAATTACGCAGAGCGATCCTGAAATCTCGGCACGCGTACTAGTCTAAGATTCCACTGGCTTCCTCCGAGGGAATGTATGCGAACGTGGACAATATTTTATATAAATTTCTTAACTAACACATATGGTTTAAACAAATTCATAAAGTATATACAACAACAAAAGATATTTGTAAAAAAGTGTAACATGTGCCAATAAGTACCAGAGTCCCTACTATTGCCATTGAATTGATTACGGATAATAAGAAAGTTCAGTATTGTCGAGTGAAAATATATAAGTCCGTATTCAGAGCAAATTAATTGCTGGAATCTTGCTCCAATCTTACGAGCGCAATATTTCTCTCGTAAAATTTGAGCAAGATTCCAGCAATTAATTCGCTCTGAATGCGGACTTATAAATTATAACATGTTCCAATAAGTGCCAGTGTCCCTACTATTGCCATTTAATTGATTGTAGATAATAAAAAAGTTCCGTATTTTCGAGTGAAAATTTATAAGTCCGTATTCAGAGCGAATTAATTGCTGGAATCTTGCTCAAATTTTACGAGAGAAATATTGCGCTCGTAAGATTGGAGCAAGATTCCAGCAATTAATTCGCACTAAATACAGAATTACGCAGAGCGATCCTGAAATCTCGGCACGCGTACTAGTCTAAGATTCCACTGGCTTCCTGCGAGGGAATGTATGCGAACGTGGACAATATTTTATATAAATTTCTTAACTAACACATATGGTTTAAACAAATTCATAAAGTATATACAACAACAAAAGATATTTGTAAAAAAGTGTAACATGTGCCAATAAGTACCAGAGTCCCTACTATTGCCATTGAATTGATTACGGATAATAAGAAAGTTCAGTATTGTCGAGTGAAAATATATAAGTCCGTATTCAGAGCAAATTAATTGCTGGAATCTTGCTCCAATCTTACGAGCGCAATATTTCTCTCGTAAAATTTGAGCAAGATTCCAGCAATTAATTCGCTCTGAATACGGACTTATAAATTTTCACTCAACAACACGGAACTTTTTTATTATCTACGATCAATTAAATGGCAATAGCAGGGACACTGGCACTTATTGGAACATGTTATAATTTATAAGTCCGTATTCAGAGCGAATTAATTGCTGGAATCTTGCTCAAATTTTACGAAAGAAATATTGCGCTCGTAAAATTGGAGCAAGATTCCAGCAATTATTTCGCTCTGAATGCGGACTTATATATTTTCACTCGACAATACTGAACTTTCTTATTATCCGTAATCAATTAAATGGCAATAGTAGGGACTCGGGTACTTATTGGCACATGTTACACTTTTTTACAAATATCTTTTCTTGTTGTATATACTTTATGAATTTGTTTATACCATATGTGTTAGTTAAGAAATTTTTATAAAATATTGTCCACGTTCGCATACATTCCCTCGGAGGTAGCCCGTGGAATCTTAGACTAGTACGCGTGCCGAGATTTCAGGATCGCTCCGCGTAATTCTGTATTTAGTGCGAATTAATTGCTGGAATCTTGCTCAAATTTTACGAGCGCAATGTTGCACCGTATTTTGTGGTCGACATTGCATGAACTTTCCACCTGTGTTGTACCGCAATATTGCACGACTATGTTTGCTCAATATTCCCGAAACATTGCCCAAACTGGGCCATTGCAATATTGCAAGGCAATGTTTGCTCAATATTCCCGAAACATTGGCCAAACTGGGCCATTGCAATATTGCAAGGCAATGTTTGCTCAATATTCCCTAAACATTGCACAAACGTAGGCATTGCAATATTGCACGGCAATGTGTGCACAATATTCCAGGAATATTGCACAAACATGTCCATTGCAATATTCCTCGGCAATGTTTCCACAATTTTGCAATAATATTGCAATGCAACCTGCAACACACCGGCAACATTGCAATGTACTGCAACATTTGTGCAACTTTCCTGCAATGATGTGTGCTGTAGGGGTAGGTTAAAACCTTCGATACCCAAATATCCCGTTACGTGGGACGTATCGGTGGTTTTGAAACATTTGAAAACATTACATCCATTGGAAAAGTTAAGTCTAAAAGAATTAACAGAAAAGACGGTAGTCTTACTAGCTCTATGTACAGCCCATAGGGCACAAACATTAGCATCTATTAAAATAAGTAACATTTGCGCTACACCTAGAGGGTTAGAAATAAGAATCCCAGATGCTATTAAAACGTCAGGCCCCGGCCGTTTCCAGCCTCTGTTAATCCTGCCAAAGTTTAAAGACGATCCTAGTTTATGCGTGGCTTCCGTGATAACCAAATATTTAGACGTTACAAAAGAACTAAGAGGCAAGTCTGATAATTTATTTATAGCAATAAAAAGTCCACATAGGGCTATTGGTTCGCAAACCGTCAGTAGATGGATAAAAACCGCGTTAAGAAATAGTGGTGTAGATATATCTATTTTTAGTGCTCATTCCACGAGACATGCGGCCACATCAGCGGCATTAGCTAAGGGAGTTGATCTAAGTACAATTAGACGTACTGCAAGATGGACTGAAAGCTCACAAACATTTGCCAAATTTTATAATAGGCCTATAATACCAAATAATGATAGTTTCGCATCAGCGGTCATACAGACATAAACATAAAAGTGTTTTGTCACTAGAAGATAAGACATAAATAATTCACATTGTATCAGTTCTATTATTATGTGTTCGCGAAAGAGATCGCGATGAGCGTGAGCTGCCGGTTAACTTGAGTGAAGAACGCACAGTTTAGATGAGCAATATAAAATTATTTTATTTTACACTCGCCGAGTGAGTCACAATGTCAAATGGTGAGCGGGTGAGTCTGAGCAGATGCACGTTGTGCGGAAAATGTACAGTTATTATATCGTTGAGCTAAAAACGCAACCGACGCACACGTGGCCGAGTAACAAGCCGCGATCCACAATCGATACACGACTAGTCTGAGCACTGTATTGAGTTGAGCTGTGAGAAATGAAGAGATTGAGCCCTACAGTGAGCAATTTTGTGAGAATTCACGAGTTACAATGTAATTTAAACGTTCAGAGAACCGACGCGTCCGTACTTGTACTCTGCGTGAACAAGAATAAGAGCAATATGGCCGATCGATTTCCGTTAGTCGTCTTCTCCAAAAGTCTGGAGGATCGAGCGACGTGGGGAAATGCGATTGGCTGAGCGTTCTGTCGCTGACACATGATTGGTCGATCGATTGTGGATCGGGCTTGTCGATCCGCTGTCCAGGAGGTGCTGCGATGAGTTGGGTGTGGCGGAGATCGGAACTACCGAATCTCAAACATGCTCCCGGCCTCAACAGCTGGAAGAAGATGTTGATGATGAGTCTGTAACATTCAAAACAGCCAATTTTGCGATTGGCCTGGTTAAGATGGTAGTGGCGGTCTTGAGCGTCACCACCCTGGTCAGTCCATCCTTCCCTGAGTGAAGGGTGAGAACCCGAGCAAGTGGCCACTTGCTAGGGGGAAACCGCTCATCGGTGATGAGCACCAGAGAGCCGACCTTGATGGCGTTGGATGGATGATGCCACTTCGAGATTGAGAGCTGACGTTGCAGATAATGAGATGACCATTGAGTCCAGAATTGTTGAGTCTTCTGTTGGATGAGTTGCCACCGCGCTGATGGTGAGATGGATGTGTGCTCCACAGAGGGTTCAGGTAGAGCTGAGAGCGGGTGGCCAATGAGGAAGTGAGCAGGAGTGAGCGTTGCGACGTCATCAGGATCGTCGCTGAGGGGCTCGAGAGGTCGTGAATTCAACAGGGCCTCAATCTGCGTGAGAAGTGTGCTGAACTCTTCGTAGGTGAGTGCTGTTTCACTCACTGTTCGCCGAAGATGATGTTTCGTCGACTTCACCACAGCCTCCCATTTGCCTCCCATGTGTGGTGCGGCTGGAGGGTTGAAACACCAGCGAGTGTTGTCGTTGACCAACAGCTGAGCGAGAGTTTGGTGATCTTGAGAGCCCTGAGTGAACATCCTCTTGAGCGTGGCATCTGCTCCTATGAAGTTGGTGCCACAATCTGAGTAGAGGGAGTGAGGAATTCCTCTCCGTGAGATGAAACGCCTGTACGTGGCTATGAAACCATCTGTGGAGTAGTCGGTGACTAGCTCGAGATGAACAGCTGAGGTGGTGAGACAGACGAACACACAGATCCATCCCTTGTGAGTCTTGGCGCCTCGCCCTTTCCACGTCCTTAAGGTGACAGGACCAGCATAGTCCAGTCCAGTGTTGGTGAATGGGCGTGTGGGTGTGACTCGTGAAAGAGGTAGTTGGCCCATCAGTTGATGGGCACGGATCCCCCTTTGCCGAGCACACACAACACACCGTAGAATGTGAGATTTCACTGGAGCTCGACCACCGATGATCCAGTAGGTCTGTCTGATTTGAGCGAGCGTGAGCTGAGTCCCTCCATGGAGAGTTTCTCGGTGAGCTTGATCTATAATCAGATCGGACAGACGTGAGTGACGAGGCAAAATTGCAGGATGCTTACTTCCATATGCAATGTGAGCGTTGTTGAGTCGGCCCCCGACTCGGATCACTCCTTCTTGGTCGATAAAGGCCGTGAGCCTATTGAAGATATGAGAAGAAGGCAGCGTCGCGCCAGAGTTGAGCGTCCTCATTTCGTGTGCGAAGTAAAGGGACTGCGTCGCTTTAATCCAGAAGATCCTGGCCCTCTCCAGATCCTCGGGCGACTGAACGATGAGTGGTAAGGAAATCGTTGACCTCCTTAAATGTGACAGAATTCTGAAACAAACTGAAGTGATACGAAAGAGTTTGTTGAGAGATGAGTATTTGTAAATGAGGTCCCAGTGATATTCGAGTTTTCGAATGTTGAGCAAATTTGAGATTCCAGGACGAGCTTCCTGCATACTTGGACTGTCCTTCAATGTAGGTTGAGAGGGCCATGAGTCACTGGGTTGAGTGAGCCAAGATGGTCCCGTCCACCAAAGCTCGTGGTGTTCAAGCTGATGTGTTGTTAGGCCTCGAGAGGCACAGTCATCTGGATTCGCCGTTCCAGGAACGTGTCTCCAATGTGCGTGTGGAGTGAGCTCTTGAATTTGGGAGACACGATTCCGTACGTAATCCTTCCAGCGTGAAGCATGTGATTTGATCCATGAGAGTGAGATTTGAGAGTCCGTCCACAGATGAGTTGTAGAGATGTTGAGTTGAAGAGTAGCTTGAACATACTTCGTGAGCTTTGCCAGCATTAAAGCTGCAGTGAGTTCGAGCCTTGGGATTGTGAGTTTCTTGAGTGGTGCTACCTTGGTTTTGGAGCACACTAGTGTCGACACTTTGTGAGCTGTGGACGGTGTGGACACGATAATGTAAATTACCGCTGCCATGGCGAGCTGAGAGGCATCAGAGAATCCATGTAATTCCACTGTCGAGTAGGAGAAGGTGTTGAACCACCTTGGAATTGAGAGCCTGGCCAGGCTTGTGAGATCTTCTCTGATGGTGAGCCAGTGAGCAGTGACTTGGGAAGGCAGTGGGTCGTCCCAGTTCAGTTTGTGCAGCCACAACTCCTGCAAAAGTGCTTTTGCCCGAATGATGACTGGAGCTAAGAAGCCGAGTGGATCAAATATCTTTGCTACTTCAGAGAGAATGAGACGTTTAGTGAGCCTTGAGTCGTTGAGAGGTTTTGTCGAGAATGAGAATTTGTCAGTGAGAGCGTTCCACTGTAATCCGAGGATTTTGGTATTGCAGTCGTCAAGTGCGATGTACGAATTGCTAGCTCGCACGTCATGAGAAATTGATTCAAGCAATGGAGGGTAGGTTGATTGCCACTTGGCAAGTGGAAAACCTCCCGCCTTGCACAGGTCATTTAATTGTTGAGCAATTGTAATGAGCGTCTCACCTGTATCGGCGCCGCCGAATATGTCGTCGACGTATCTAGCATGCGTGATTGACGGTACTGCCAGGGGAAAACGATGTCCTTCGTCTTCGACCAACTGCAGTAGTACTCTGACAGCGAGAAACGGCGCAGCCTTGGTTCCATAAGTGACCGTAGTGAGTTTGTAGGGCACCTCCTTTGAATCCTCGTCAATCCACAGTATCCTCTGGAGGTCCTGGTCGTCTTCGCAAATCTTGATTTGTCTGTACATTTTTGTCACGTCTGTGGCGAAAATGTACTTGTGCTGGCGAATCCACAGCAGCACATCCGAGATGTTGAGTAGAAGGTTCGCACCAGTATGCATGAGATCGTTGATCGAGTGCCCCGTTGTGGTCGGGCTTGAGCCATTGAAGACGACCCTCAATTTCGTGGTCTGACTGTCGAGCTTGAGTATTCCATGATGTGGAAGATAGAAAACAGAATGAGTATTAGGTGAGAGTGAGGGAGCTCTTACCATATGATGGAGTGTCTCATATTCCTTCATGAACCCTTGGTAGAGATTGCGATATTCAGAATCTTTGTTGAGCTTGTTGAGTGTTCGCTTCAGACAGGCATGGGCTGTCTGGTAGGAATTGCCCAATAGACTTCGAGATGACTTGAGAGGGATGCGTACGATGTACTTTCCTGTAGAATCACGAGTGTGTGTCGCCCGAAAGTGATCCTCACATTCTTGTTCTTCAGGGGTGAGCTTTGAGGGCGTATCTGTTGGGAGCTCTTCTTGAATCCAGAATTTAGCCAATAGATCTTGTATTGTTTTGTCGCTGTGCTGCATGACTGCAGCTGTGTGCGACGAGCTGAATTGAGACTGAGGTGTGTTAATTGGCCCAAGAACGAGCCACCCAAAGATTGAGCACTGGGCAATTGGCATTGAAGGGTCACCCTTTATGAGGTTAGGTTTTATAATTTTCCCATATGAGTCTGCACCAATAATTATGTCAATAGGCCTAGGTTTTAGAAAATCTGGATCAGCTAACCTTAACCTGGTGAGATGTGGCCAATCTTGACGTGGTGCTTCAACGGATGGTAGACTGGATGTGAGAGTTCGCAGAACGTGAGCTTGAGTGGAGACCGTGGAGGAGTCGTAGCTTGATCGTAGAGTGATTGACACGACGCCTCGAGTGTGAGTAGTTTTGTTGCCTCCAATGCCAATAATTGAGATGGATGAGTGGGTTCTTTGAAGGTTAAGTTGAGTGATGAGCTCCTCCTTGATGAAGGTGAGCTCTGAGCCTGAGTCGATGAGTAGCCTGACTGGCAGCGAGGCCACAGGTGTGATGAGCTGTGCGTTAGCTGTTGCTAATAGGGTGAGCGTGAGCGAAGTTGCGTGGCAACCAGTGGCTGGGTGAGACAGAGCCGTATGAGTTGGACCTGTTGAGCTTGAGCTTGGTGAGTTGAGTGACGGTGGGGTGACGACTGCACCAACGCTTCAATAGTCGGGTTCAGCCTCTGACTTCTTCCCTTCGGTGTGAGGGGCTTGATGAGCAGGGCTGGGCTCGGTCGTTGACCTGGGCTGAGGTTGAGCTGAGCCTTGAGTAGTCGATGGTTGAGGAGGGTGCAGCATTGAGTGGTGCTTTGCCCCACAGGTCTTGCACCGATGAGCCGATTTGCACACATCTGTGCTGTGTCGACCACAACAATTTTTGCACAGTGATCGAGCGACTATGAAGCTACGACGCTCGGTCACTGGCGTTTCCCTAAATTTAGGGCACATGACCACGAAGTGGTCAGCGTGGCACCAGTCGCAAGGGTACCTCGTCGACTGGGCCTTGGACGACGTCGATGGTTGAGCTTTTGCCTGCGTCGCAGGGTGAGCAGTGGTTTTCCTCAAGGATGAGCGAGCTGTGGAGGTTGAAAGGGCCGCTGGCTTTTTTGATGTGGCCTCCATCTGTTCTAAAGCGCCACCCTTTGTTTCCACAAAGGCTAGCAGAGCCTTGTAGCTGGGGCACTCGGTTGAGCTGGCGAGAGAGGTTTCCCAGGCCTCTCGCGTTACCTTATCAAGGCTATTAGTGAGCACATGCACTAGGAGGCAATTATGCATCTCCTTGTCCGCACCCAGCGCGATGAGCGTCTCGTTCACCTCGTTGATGGTGGCAGCCAGGTCGTGGAGAGCAGGTGCCGATCTTGTTGAGATAGGCGAGATGGAGAGCAGCTTGTCAAGCTGCTCCTTGATGAGCAGCCGCTTGTTTGAGAAGCGCTTTTCCAGGTAGTCCCAAGCAGCCTGGAAGGATGAGCCTCGAAGGGGGAAGGCGTTGACCCGTCGGGATGGTTCGCCTGTCAGACTTGCCCTCAAATAGCAGAGGCGGTCTATCTCTGCAAGCCTCGAGTCTTTGAGAATGAGCGAGGTGAACAGCTCGCTGAAGGCAGGCCATTCCACAAATTTTCCCCCAAATTTGGGAATGGCCAGCTCTGGGATTTTGGCAGCTCTGCTGGCCCTCACGTCAGAGGTTGAGTTGTTGTGAGCGGATGAGCTGAACTGTCCTGCGTTTGAGCATTGAGCAGTCATTCGTTTGAGTGCCCTTTTTAACTGAGCCACGAGTTTCATCTCACGACCCAGGAGGTCTGAGGTGAAGTACTCATGTGAGAGGCATTTCACCGGCCAGAATTCCTCCATGTGTGCGTGCTCGTTGAGGAACGCTTTGTGCAGCTCGGTGGTGCTGTCCAGCAGCGACTGCACCTCGTCGAGGGACGTTGACTCGGGATCTTTGGGGATCTCATCTCGCAACGCTTGTAAGGCCTCGAACCGACTGACCTGTGATTTCGCCTTTATGATGAGCGGAGCCGGTACCGTTGATGGGGACGAGGATCTCGACCTGCCAGCGCGTTGAGTCGGTGGCTCTATGGGGACCAGGAGACTGACCTCGGCGACCTGTCCTCCTTGAGGGTTAGGTGACGGCGACCGGGACCGGGTCTCTGAGCTGGTCTTGGTGGTGTTGTTATCTCCGTCGGACATGATGAGATGAGATGTGCACGGATTGATGAGATTGAACTGTTCTGGGTGAGCACTGCACAGAACTTCACACAATAATCCGGCTCGAAGGACCAAAAATGTTCGCGAAAGAGATCGCGATGAGCGTGAGCTGCCGGTTAACTTGAGTGAAGAACGCACAGTTTAGATGAGCAATATAAAATTATTTTATTTTACACTCGCCGAGTGAGTCACAATGTCAAATGGTGAGCGGGTGAGTCTGAGCAGATGCACGTTGTGCGGAAAATGTACAGTTATTATATCGTTGAGCTAAAAACGCAACCGACGCACACGTGGCCGAGTAACAAGCCGCGATCCACAATCGATACACGACTAGTCTGAGCACTGTATTGAGTTGAGCTGTGAGAAATGAAGAGATTGAGCCCTACAGTGAGCAATTTTGTGAGAATTCACGAGTTACAATGTAATTTAAACGTTCAGAGAACCGACGCGTCCGTACTTGTACTCTGCGTGAACAAGAATAAGAGCAATATGGCCGATCGATTTCCGTTAGTCGTCTTCTCCAAAAGTCTGGAGGATCGAGCGACGTGGGGAAATGCGATTGGCTGAGCGTTCTGTCGCTGACACATGATTGGTCGATCGATTGTGGATCGGGCTTGTCGATCCGCTGTCCAGGAGGTGCTGCGATGAGTTGGGTGTGGCGGAGATCGGAACTACCGAATCTCAAACATTATGACTTGGTTAAAAACACGTTTATCAACAATGAGGGATTATTTATTTAAAAATTGCTGTATCGCTAAACAGCTACATTTGTAATCTCGAGAACGAGGCGAATGAAATATAATTGAACGATCAAACGAACTTACCTTAAGTGAAGTTCGATCGCAATTATATGAAGAAGCCTCGTTCGAAGAGATTACAATCCCACCCCAAAAAACCCAAACCCTTATAAAAGACTAGCAATTTTAAATACACTCTAAAAATATGAAGCGAGGAGCGGCGCGCGGGGACAAGGAGGCGACAGCCACCTTCTGTTTTTTTTCACTCTAAACGTTGTGGCATCTAGCAGGCACGAGAGGAATACTACATTTGTAATCTCTTCGAACGAGGCTTCTTCATATAATTGCGATCGAACTTTACTTAAGGTAAGTTCGTTTGATCGTTCAATTATATAGGTACGACAAAAAATTACCCGGTTACAAAAGTCGAAATGTACATGAAAGTGCGCGGAAATCAATAAGCAGCGACATAAAATCAGAAAGTATTGTACGTGCATCAGAACATAATATACAGTTCTGTCTGTCTATAGCCGAGTGTGCGAGACCGGGCGCACGCAATTTGAGAGATGAGTAGTCTATTCGGCTTCCTTTGATTTCACGCTCGAGCGCTCAAGGGGGATGGGGCAGCGAGAACTGGATTTTTTGCTCGTCGCTCGACGGAACCAGTTTTTGGAAAGACAGAATGTGATATTCCCTCTCACTCTTAAAGTTCGACTGCAGAATGAAATGTTCCAATTTACTACCGCACTGCATATCACCCTTTTATTTGCCTATTACATACATACCTGTATTTGATAGTCCTGATAATTATTTTACATTTAAATTAATCAACAAATATTAATTATTGCTAATTATCATAAATAATAATTAAATAATAAATAGCATGTAAATGTTCGCTTAAAGGTATAGTTTCAAATTTCATGTAAACTTTGGGGTAATGAAAAAGTGATAAATTTACTATCTTCCACAAGTATCTTTTCATGAAATACAATTTTTTATTTTTATGTTTTCAAGATCGACATGAAAAAGATCGACAGAGAGATTCCAACTCGCGCGTCCCGAGATTTCTCAAATTGCGCGTACAGAGATTTTCGACTTCGCGCGTCCCGTGGTCTCCTAAATTGCGCGTGCAATGGGGTACCTGGGATTTTGTCGGTCATTATCTTGCGTTCGTTTGTGTGCGTTTACGTTTTTTCGCATATATTGCGTTTGTCTCATCCGTTCGCGTTTGTTTATGCAGTTTCCATTAATAACATGGTTTCTTAAAGCCATATTTAGATTATTATTTATGTATAGTTCAGACAGCTTTCAATTATTTAAGCAAGGCAGTACGCACCTAAAATTGCATCCAAGGTAAAACTCATTAAAACTAATCAGTGACGTGCATGAATCTGTATGATAACAGCACATTCGTACATGCATTACTTGAAGTGTAATCGTATTAGGCTATTTTGGAAACCACACGAAAAATAAAGAATGCGTGAAGATTTACAATGAATTTGCAAAATATATATGTTATCATTGAATGCATAATACATATGTATATGAAATTTAAATGATTGTAAATCAATTTTACTTACCTATCCAACTAATAACATATATATAATATTACAGTTGATATTTAATTTAATTATAACATTATAGCAGTTTTCATTAACAAAGTGGTCGCGTAAAGTAATATTTAAACATTCGCAGTCTCTTTTTGTACATGTTGTATCGTTTGATTATACATTGGAAGAATTATACTAATAGAAGGCGATAGATACATTGAAAATTACGGTTTGTAATTGGTACAATAATGATATTCTTCATAGAAATGGTTGAAACAAAAATAGTTGCCACATTATGCACACAAATACTACATTTGGGTATTACATTTCCTTCCTGAAGTAACAGAAGTATACAGGATTTTGAAATTCGCTGGGATGCGTTTCTAGATATCCGCTTTTAGGGGTTCCTAAAATTGCATGCAAGGTAAAACTCATTACAGCTAAACCACACGATAAATAATGCGTGAAGATTTATAGTGACTTTGCATCATTTTAATTGTAACTGATAATATTCTTGTGCCACATTCACTTTTCGGTAAACATGTTTACGTACTCGCGTCTTTTTATTAATACCCTTATAACCATCTGTCTCCAATCTGACATCAGATTGGTAGCAGGGTCTGGCTCTGCAATGAGAGCGCAGAGTCTGCCGTCAGAACCGTAGCAGACGGCAACAGACGGCAGAATCTGCTGCCGATCTAATATCAGGCACTGACATCAGGCTCTGCACCTCAGAACGCAGCCAAATGCGGACACAGACGACTACGGTTCTGATGTGAGATTCTGCTCCCCAGATCTGGCTATCAGGGTATAAATATTCCCGAGGATGCAGCGAATGGCAGTTACATTTTTGCAAGCAGTCAGTCACCATTCAATTGAAAAAAGTAAGTGATCATCGTTTGAAAGGCTTTTCTTTAAAATGCAGTCGATTAATGTTGCTAACGTAATAAACATGTTAGCCACTACGTTTCAAATTGCAAGTAAAATACAGACACCTATAAACTCGGTAGAAGCGGAACTGCACAATGAAATTCGGGACATTATAAAAAAGTTTCAAAACATACATTCCCTACCATTAATTGAACATGATTATGTGCTCGATTTTGCCGATCCATCCGAACCACATGGTGCACAAGTTGTAGAGTACATTATGCCTGCAGAAGAAGAAGAAGACAGTTTTGACCCTGCAGAATGTACTGTTGATGATGAAGGTGGAAAAGTTGACTTAAGTTATAAGAGAAAAGCAGTAACG
Source organism: Andrena chrysosceles (assembly GCA_963855975.1). Taxonomy (NCBI): domain Eukaryota; kingdom Metazoa; phylum Arthropoda; class Insecta; order Hymenoptera; family Andrenidae; genus Andrena; species Andrena chrysosceles. The sequence goes on along the minus strand of OY979769.1, from coordinate 19,374,849 downwards.
TTTTGGAAAATTGGAAAAAAGGCACGTCGATCGCTTACGAGTGCACAGAAAAATTATCGCATGGTTAAATCTTTGCAGCAGCTATACAGGTGGGAGGCGAGTGTAGAGAGAGGTGGAACAAATGCAGATAAATTTGCATTTATTGCGGAATATGTACTGCAAAAGTTTGAAGAAGCTTGTGACAGAAGATTATTCATGACATGAATTTAAGATTGTGGGCCTTGGAGGCAAAAAACCAGGTGGACCTACCCCAATTTGTGGCAAGTAAATGGTGGATTTGGAACTTTAAGACTGCGCATAGAATTATGTCCCGCAAGATAACAAACATTCAGGACGCAATTTACGTTCGAAGATATTGACAATATTCTCGCGTAAAGTCTAACATCCCAGCTGTCGGGGTTGAAGAAATTTATAATGCAGACGAAAGTGGCTTCAACCTTGAAATACATTCTGAGCGAACATTGGCGAAATTAGGAGTGAAAACGGTAGAAGCGACGATTCAATCGGTATCTTCTACAACACATAGCTACACCATAATGCCTATTATATCCGCAAGCGGACGTCTTCTTTCGCCACTATACATAGTTTTGAAGGAATCTACAGGAACACTTGGTCCAATAGTGCAAAAAACTCTATTCCGTCCGGTTAATATTTACATCGGAGCTTCAAAGTCGGGAAAACTCACATCTGAACATTTTAAAACATTAGCGAAGTGTATCTACCGAATATTGGCCGTGGAAGCATGCTCCTACTCGACTCGTGGACGGGACACTGCCCAAATGAGTTACAGCAATTGATTCCACAAGACAAGGAAGTAACTTTTTCAATGATTCCAAAAAAAAACGACGGGCATCATTCAGCCTTTAGATGTTGTTGAGAAAAGTCAATGCATACAGTGATTGTGGTGTGTGTGAGATATGTGCATGGGACTTGTGTGAGCACCACTGTGTGTCTCTGCTTCTACGGTTCTCTTTGTCTGCATCTGCTCCTCACGTTTTTAAGTTTGTTCACAACGTGTTGTCTAGTACGCCTTTATATATATATTTAATAAATTACATTGTTCATTGAAACAATCAGAAGTATCAAGTGCCTAGCCCAACATTATAAACCTTTCATCTCACGCTGTTTTTCTAACAGGTTATGGGCCCAGAGCTAAAAGTTTAAATTAAAATTTTTTTTTCTTTACGAGAAAGGTTAGGTTTGCCACGTGTGTCATATAGCCAAAATGAATTTGAATTTGGCAAGAGTTGAGGCTTTAAACAAAAACAATTATGACACGTGGCCAATGCAAGCTGAGGCACTATTGGTAAAAAATGATTATTGGCAATATGTATCTGGCGAGAAAGTGAAGTCAGAAATTATACAAGATAATGCGGCTTCGTTGGTAGCTTATAACAAATGGCTAAGTGATGACAAGAAAGCCAAATCTAATATAATATTAAGTATTGCACCAAGTGAATTAAGGCAATTGAAAGGTTGTGAGACATCACGTGAAACGTGGTTGAAGCTAGAATCGATATATGCTTCAAAAGGGCCTGCAAGAAAGGCCACATTGCTCAAACAATTGACGTTACAAAAGATGCAGGAGGGTGATGATGTAAGAGAACACATTAACAAGTTCTTTGATGCTGTGGACAAATTGGAGGCGATGAATGTTGATATAAATCCAGATCTATTGTCTATCATGCTGTTGTATAGTCTGCCAGGAAGTTATGAGAACTTCCGGTGTGCCATTGAGTCCCGTGATAACTTGCCTGCTGCAGAAGCTTTAAAAATTAAAATACTCGAGGAGAGCGATGCAAGAAAACAGACTTGTAATACAAGCGGGTCTTCAAATGCAATGTGGGCAACAGCGAAGAAGGATCAATGTGGGGCACCGAAATCCCAGAAAAGAAAAGACTTTGAAGAGAACAAAAACAGAAATGACCACAAAGGTATGCCGAACAGAAATAAATCAAAATATGACATAACATGTTTCAGATGTAATAAAAAGGGGCATATTGCTGCAAAATGTTATTCAAAAACTATCTCGAAGGAGAAAACTGTTAGTGAAAACAAAGGAAATGCAAAGTTGGTGGAGGAAACATATTACGCAGCAGTTGCAAATACAAAAATAGAGGGGCAACTGGAAGAGCGATGGTGTTTGGACAGTGGTTGCACTACTCATTTGTGCAAAAATAGAGAATTGTTTTGTGGTATAAAACCAGTTAATGAAAACCTGCAACTAGCTGATGAGAATTCCACAAATGTTGAAGGTAAAGGAAGAGTTAGAGTAAAAGTGATGGATGAGAATATTGAAAAATTCATAAATTTTGACAATGCACTTCTGGTTCCAAAGTTGAGGACAAATTTGGTGTCAGTCGCACGGATAGTCGATAAAGACCATGAAGTAGTTTTTAATAAACATGTTGCCACTGTAAGAGATATAAATGGTAATATAAAGTTGGTGGCAAAGAGGGTTGGAAATCTGTACTTCATAAAACAATCAGAAGTACAAATGGCTCAGAATGTTGGTGGAGATGATTCAAAATTACGCCTGTGGCACGAACGTTTGGGTCATTTAAATGAAAAAGACTTAGTGCGGGTGCTAAAAGCTGTAAACATAAGTACAGGAAGTGGAACTAAAAAATTAGAATGTCGCACATGTGCATTGGGAAAACAGACAATACTACCATTTAAATCGTCACACGAAAGAGCAAAAGAAAAACTGGAAATAGTTCATAGTGATGTATGTGGACCATTCAGACAACAATACATGGGTGGTGGAAAGTATTACTGTACATTTATTGATGACTACTCCAGATATTGTAAAGTGTATATTATAAAGAAGAAAAGTGACGTTTTTGAGAAATTTCGAGAATACAGGGAGATGGTAGAAAATCTGTGTGAAAGAAAAATCAAGTTTTTACAAACAGATAATGGGTTAGAATATTGTAACAATCAATTTGATAAATATTTAAGGGATTGTGGAATACAGAGGAGGTTAACTGCTCCATATACGCCGCAACAGAATGGTGTTGCTGAGAGAAGGACCAGGACGCTATTGGACATGGCAAGGTGTATGATGATAAAATCGGGAATGTCATCTGGTTTTTGGGCAGAAGCTGTGATGGCAGCTAATTATCTAAGAAATAGATGCCCTACGAATTCATTGAAAGGTAAAATACCATATGAGCTCTGGTCTGATCGAAAGGTCAATATAAATCATCTGCGGGTTTTTGGAACGAAAGCTTTTGTGGTAAACAAAACTGTATCAAGAGGAAAATTGGAAGAAAGGTCAATAGAAGGTAGTCTATACTCGAGCTCATTTTAGAAGGAACTTGCCGACCGACGAATCATTGGCGTTCATTGGTGCCGAAACAAATTACTATTGGCTATACCCCAAACAAACGCTTCCTCGGAGCCAATGAGCTCATTCTACATGCGCGAATAAGTTCCTTCTAAAATGAGCTCGAGTATAGTAGGATACTCTGAACAGACAAAGGGATACAGAGTGTATATTCCAAAAACCGGAAAAGTTGTTATATCAAGAGATGTAAGATTCATAAATGAAGCAGATGAATTGGTAGTTGCAAGTCCAAATGAGAATATTACTGAAGAAGAGAGAAATACGGATTGTGAACAGATGGATATATTAATTCCAATTAATGAAGAAATGAATGAAAACCAAGAAACGGATGAGGACGAAGGAAGAAATAAAAATTTGGAGAAACGGTTACCAGGAAGACCAAAGTTAATTCGCACGGGTAGGCCAGGAAGACCGAAGAAATCCTACAGAACAACTACAATTACTGAAGATGAAGAAAATACAATATTAGATGATGTCGACTCATGTAACGACGATGATGAGACATTTGAGGATGCGATTGCGAATTATGCGGAGGTAGATTTATATGAAGCAATTAAAGGTAAGGATAAAGATAGTTGGTATGAAGCAATTGCAGATGAGTTCAAAAGTTTGATTAAAAATGATACGTGGGATATAGTTGAAAAACCACAAAATAAAAATATTATTGATTGTAGATTACTGTTATCAAACAAGTTTAATAGTCGCGGTGAAATTTATAAGAGAAAAGCTAGGTTAGTGGCAAGAGGCTTCAACCAGAGAAAAGGATACGACTATGATCAAACTTTTGTACCTGTTGCCAGGCTAGAGTCTTTTAGAATATTGATGGCGTTAGCAGTACAATACAATTTAATTATACATCAGATGGATGTAACATCTGCTTTCTTGAATCGAAAAATAGATGAGGATGTATATATGGAAGTGCCGAAGTTTTTAGAAAGTTTTCTTAATTATATAATAGAAAAAGAAAATGGTTATATTAGAAATAAGGCCATTAATGCGTTAAAGGATATACGAAATAAAAAACAAAATTGCTGTAAACTAAAGAAGGGACTGTATAGTTTAAAACAAGCAAGTCGTCAGTGGAATATGTTATTCGATTCCAAATTAAAAGATTTGGGTTTGAAACAGAGCATTTCTGATCCGTGCATATACTTTATTAACGATGAAAATATATTAATATTAATCTTAGTTTATGTAGATGATATTTTGATTGCGGGAAATAATGTCGAAAGGATTGTTAAAATTAAGAGACGACTCAAAGAAGAGTTCGAGACAAAAGATATGGGAGAGGCAACATATTGTTTAGGTATTGAAATCGTGCGAAAGAAAAATGAAATTACATTAATTCAGAGAAAATACATTAAAGATATTTTGAATAGATTTAAAATGTAAGATGCAAAAGGAACTGCTACGCCTGCTAGTGTTAATGAGAAGTTTGATTCTGATATAAATAACTGTGATGTTCCATACAGGGAATTAATTGGTGCATTAATGTATTTAGCTGTAGTGTCGAGACCGGATATAATGAATAGAGTAGTATTTTTGGCTCAGTTTACATCAGCGTACAGTAAAGCGCATTGGGTTGCAGCAAAAAGAATTTTGCGATATGTAAAACAAACATCTAATTTAGGTTTAACTTATAAAAAGGGAAACTTTGAAGTGAATGGGTACGCTGATGCAGATTGGGGATCTAATGTAAGAGATAGGAAATCCTATACTGGATATGTGTTTGTGATGTGCAATGCTGCGATTTCGTGGAAATCTCAAAAACAAAAGACTGTGGCGATGTCATCAGCAGAAGCTGAGTATATGGCAATAGCAGAAACAGCCAAAGAAGCTATACATATTAAGAACTTTCTTAAAGAACTTAAATTAAAAGTAGATATTAAAATGTTTAATGATAACCAAAGTGCAAATCTACTCACGCGAGACGCTGTATTTCATGCGAGGTCAAAACACATTGATCTCAGGTATCATTTTGTAAGAGATGTAATTAAGAATAATGAGTTTGTTCTAGAGTACCTACCAACAGAGAAAATGATAGCTGATGTGTTAACTAAACCGTTGTGTAAGCCAAAGCATGTTTTCTGCTGTGAAGGAATGGGTTTAAAGGAACTTGAATGAATACGTTTTGAGAAAACTAAAAAGAGTAATTATATTTTTTTTTTTTGACAATACACTGTATACATTGAGGGAGGTATGTTGAGAAAAGTCAATGCATACAGTGATTGTGGTGTGTGTGAGATATGTACATGGGACTTGTGTGAGCACCACAGTGTGTCTCTGCTTCTACGGTTCTCTTTGTCTGCATCTGCTCCTCACGTTTTTAAGTTTGTTCACCACGTGTTGTCTAGTACGCCTTTATATATATTTAATAAATTACATTGTTCATTGAGACAATCAGAAGTATCAAGTGCCTAGCCCAACATTATAAACCTTTCATCTCACGCTGTTTTTCTAACAGATGTGTTTGGATTCCGGATTTGGAAAAATTTTGTGCGGACATTTTCGGATAATGTGATTCTCCAAGAGAGAGATGTCAATTTGCACTTACGTAATGAAATAATTAAATTGCAGTCCCTAACCCACAACCAGTTTTCTTCGCCTAGATTCAAAAACCTTGTTCAATATGCTTGGTTTAAAAGTGGATATCTAGAAACGCATCCCAGCGAATTTCAAAATCTTGTAGATTTCTGTTCCTTCAGGAATGAAAAGCTTATACCCAAATATGGCAACTATTTTTGTTTCAACCATTTCTATGAAGAATATCATTATTGTACCAATTACAAACCGTAATTTTCAATGTATCTATCGCCTTCTATTAGTATAATTCTTCCAATGTATAATCAAACGATACAACATGTACAAAAAGAGACTGCGAATGTTTAAATATTACTTTACGCGACCACTTTGTTAATGAAAACTGCTATAATGTTATAATTAAATTAAATATCAACTGTAATATTATATATATGTTATTAGTTGGATAGGTAAGTAAAATTGATTTACAATCATTTAAATTTCATATACATATGTATTATGCATTCAATGATAACATATATATTTTGCAAATTCATTGTAAATCTTCACGCATTCTTTATTTTTCGTGTGGTTTCCAAAATAGCCTAATACGATTACACTTCAAGTAATGCATGTACGAATGTGCTGTTATCATACAGATTCATGCACGTCACTGATTAGTTTTAATGAGTTTTACCTTGGATGCAATTTTAGGTGCGTACTGCCTTGCTTAAATAATTGAAAGCTGTCTGAACTATACATAAATAATAATCTAAATATGGCTTTAAGAAACCATGTTATTAATGGAAACTGCATAAACAAACGCGAACGGATGAGACAAACGCAATATATGCGAAAAAACGTAAACGCACACAAACGAACGCAAGATAATGACCGACAAAATCCCAGGTACCCCATTGCACGCGCAATTTAGGAGACCACGGGACGCGCGAAGTCGAAAATCTCTGTACGCGCAATTTGAGAAATCTCGGGACAAAAATTAGGGTTGTGTTATGGATGAACTACTCTACTTGCACACCGAGTTTCATAATTTTCTGAATTTCCGGGTTGCCACACTTCCCTTGTCAGAACCGAATTGTTTGGATGGACCTCATCCAGTGGCACAGACCATGACCCCAGGCTGTCGATGAACCCGAAAAGGTTTGTTCCTTCTTGCGCGGCAACGTCAATTTCGACACGTCCCTTGCGACCCAGCGTCTGAATCATGGCGCCGAATCTGCCGATCAGGCCGAGTTCACCCCAGCCCGCATGTTCGACGGTTTTAATCTGCCGATTATATTGGGTGCCCCCAATCTGATCCACACGTCCCTACCGATCACGGTAATGTCGGAAGCGGTGTCGTACTGCAAGCGTACGTTTTAGTCTCCTATAGAGGCCGTTACGTAACGCCTCCTGGCCTTACCGATCGCGGAGATTGCCTGCGTTACAACTCGCCCGCTTTTACCGGCAGTATTCGAATTTTTTACATTAGCGCGGCACTGGGAAGCTATATGCCCCGTCTTCGAGCACGTGTGGCACACTACATCGCGGAACCTGCACTTTTCTCGCGAATGGGCACCACCGCACCCGCCGCCCTTGATACCCATGTTCTGTCTATCTTTACCCTTGGACGAGCTTTCCTTCTGCCCCTCTTTACCCTTGGACGAGCTTTCCTTCTGTCCATCTTTACCCTTGGACGATCACTCGTTCTGGGATTTATATTTAGTCTTTTTGAACTTGTTCACACTTAAACTCGTTACCGGTGAACCTTTAACCGGGTTTTCAAGAATTTTTAAGCTTGTCGCGACGTTTAGATGAGCCTCGACCTCGGCAACGACGTGCTTCGTGGTTGCGTTCTGGTCCTTTTCCACTGCGCGTAGAGCAATTTTCTTTAGCTGCTCGTTGTCCTGTGAGAAGCAGATTGATTGCAACAATAGTAGGTGTTCACGAGAAATCGTACTTTACGCGCCATCTCGCGAGATCGAGCGAAACTTGTACCGAAACGATATCTGGCCCCCTCTTAGCTCATATGGAGCGACCATCGGCTCTCCCTTCCATGGATCGGCGATCGATGGAAGGGGGAGAGCAAGACGATTCGAGGAATTCGGCAACGAATTCCTCGATCTACTTGTCGACGAGCCGTCTAAAAGGTATCTCGCTTCCCTCTCTATACTTCGGTAATTAGCTGATCGACTACCGCTTATACGTAATCGGGCCGATTAAACTTATATCTGCTTGCGAGAGAAATCCTACAGCGTAGGACGCGATTAAAGCATCGTTAACCTGCACATACAGTCCATTATATTAATTCAAACAGTTTATTGTAAATATTGTAAATAGACAGTTATAGACATTATAATTAATACTTAAATCCTAACAATTATCTCGTGAGTGTCCCATCGTTCCCACGTGCGCTATAAGTTTAATCCCGTTAACATTTTTTGGTCCTTCGAGCCGGATAAGTGCCATTGGATTTTGTGATTCTGGAACGTTCGGGATTCCTCGCGCGTGTTGTGGTAACCGTCGTGCGTGACCCCTGAAACAATGAGCCACGTTATACAGAGTCAACGCGAGCTAAAGAGGAGAATTACACGCACATACGATAACTTAAAAAAACTGGGAGCCAATAATTTAACTAAGGGGAATGTAACGTCGCGATTGGAGGCCCTGCGCAAAAATTGGGCCAAATTCGAAACCCAGCACGACGAACTATCTGCTATGGCCGATGAACCATCGATAAAGGACGATCCGTACTTCACGGAAATCGAGCTTGAGGAGATTGAGGAGATCTTCCTTACGCAGGAGGCTCAATTAATAGACAAATTGGACGATATCGACAAACGGGAAAGGGCTTTAGCGCGAACTCTGGAGCGTATGTCTTCGGACGCGGGCCTCGTGGCAGGAGCCGCTCGTACGAAAACCTCGCTCCCTAAAATTCCCCTGCCGAATTTCGACGGCCAACATAAATCCTGGCCATCTTTTCAAGGTCTATTCCGGTCCCTCGTAGTACAGAATACCACCTTATCCAACGCAGAGCGCCTACATTACTTACGGGGTGCCGTTACCGGCGATGCTGCGAGACTCCTCCTCAATATGCCAGTACGGGAGGAGAATTTCGACGCCGCCTGGAAGATGCTGGAAGATCGTTATGACAACCAGCGGTTAGCGATCAAGGCATTGATGGCGGCCATATTTAATCTACCCACGCTGACACGTGAGTCCGGGACGGAGCTTAAGAACCTATATTATACTTTATGCGACTCGGTGGAAGCCCTTGCAGCCATGAAGAGGCCCTTCGACGCCAGCGGTGATTGGCTGGTACATTGGGTGGTGAATCACCTAGATCCCCAATCTCGGCGAGAGTGGGAGACGCTTCTTGGCCAGGACAAGACGCCATCGACCTACAATCAATTGAAATCGTTCCTGGAGGGACGTGTGAATACTGTGGAGGCCTTGGAGGACCAGCGGAAGGGTCAGGACGGACGCAGCTCGAAGCCCGCTGGTGCGCCGAAACCAGTCAAGGTCAATCAGGTGAGCACGGCTAGATCCTCCCAAGACCAGTGCAGTCTCTGTGGAGGGGATCATTTTATACTGTTCTGTACGGATTACAAGGCTAAAACTGCTAAAGAGAGGAAAGAGGCGCTAGTGACGAAGCGTCTTTGTTTTAATTGCTTGGGGAAGCATCGGGCCGCGGATTGCAAATGCGACAAGCGTTGCCAGGAGTGCCAACAGAAGCACCACACCTCTATCCATAATGCAACCAACGCCGCCGCGTCCGCCGAGTCCGCGGTCGCGTTAGTTAACATGGGGTCAGCCAGGCGGAGAGGGAGCCCCTCTCGCGCCCCGTCGGCTTTTCCCCCGGTCTTTCTAGCTACTGCCAGGATAGTGGTGCGCTCTCCGGATGGCGAATCTAGGGTGGTGCGGGCCCTGATTGACCAGGGTAGTGAGGTCTCCCTGGCTACTGAGACTTTAGTTCAATTACTGCGCCTACCAAGGAGATCATCGAACGTGTATGTGGTCGGCATTGGCAACCAACGGACGGAGCGAGTGAGGGGGAGTGTCCAACTGGAGTTCACTCCACATGGCGGTGAAGGATCACGGCAGTCAACCACGGCGTTGGTGATGTCCCGTATCACGGCTTACTCCCCACCAACCAATCCGAGGAAGGAAGTTTGGGATCACCTACGCAATCTCCCTCTGGCTGACCCGAACTTTATGGATGGCGCACAGATCGATGTCCTCTTGGGTGCTGACATCTATTCCCAGATTTTGGAAGACGGACTCCGACGGGGACGAGAGGGCGAGCCCATCGCTCAGAAGACGTCCTTGGGTTGGATCATCTCCGGCATCGCCACCCCTCTGGTCAGCATCGACCCACGTGCGTCGAAAGGGCTCGTGACGCTCCAATGCACGAGGGACGATGATCTCAACCCGCTGTTACAACGCTTCTGGGAACAAGAGGAAGTAAAATTGATTACACCGCTCAATACAGAGGATCAGGCTTGCGAAGAGCACTTCGCTGCCACTCACCAGCGATTGCAGTCTGGCCGATATATGGTGCGTCTGCCATTAAAAGGGACGCAAGGACTGGGCGACTCCCGGGCCGGGGCCGCCCGGATGCTCCAAAGGATGGAGACAAAATGCAATCGGAACCCCGACTTTAAGATGGCGTACCAGTCTTTCCTACGTGAGTATGTCGAATTAACTCACATGTCTAAATCTACGAAATCTTATTTAGACAGCGAGTGCTATTACCTGCCACACCATGGGGTCCTCAAGGCGAGCAGCACCACCACAAAGTTGAGGGTCGTGTTCAACGGCTCCTATCCTACAAGTTCCGGGAAATCGCTGAACGACCTCCTAATGGTGGGGCCCAATCTGCTGCCGAGCCTCCTCCAGGTACTTTTGCGCTGGCGAACGCATCGAATATGCCTGACTGCCGACATCGAGAAGATGTTTCGCCAGATCGTTGTGCACCCAGAGGATCGGCGTTTTCAACGACTGCTGTGGCGACCAAGCGAGGGGGAGGACGTAAGGGATTATGAATTGAACACAGTCACCTACGGCCTCGCGTGCGCTCCTTACCTGGCCATCCGCACGCTGCGTCAGCTGGCTCAGGATGAGCGTCACGGGTTTCCACGAGCGGCATCTATAATGGAGAGGGACGTTTACATGGATGATGTTCTGACTGGAGCCGACAATGAGACGGAAGTTGGAGCCATTAAGACAGAGCTGCGCCAGCTCTGCAGGGCGGGCGGGTTTAATTTGCGAAAGTGGGTGTCGAACTCACCCATCCTACTGGAAGATTCCCCAGGAGAAGAGGCGCCGGCGGCCGTCCACTGGGAGGATGGTCTACTTCACACTGCGTTGGGGGTCCACTGGAGTGTCCGAGACGATGAGTTCCGAGTCCAGGTGAAGGAGGACCCCATTGCCTCTGCTACCACCAGGAGAACGGTCCTGTCACGTGTAGCTCGAGTCTTCGATCCACTGGGTTTGCTGGCGCCGGTAACTGTAACGGCAAAAATATTTATGCAATCCCTTTGGCTTTTAAAATTAGACTGGGATACCACCCTGCCACCAACTGAGGAACGGAAGTGGACCCAGTTCCTGACGGACCTGCCGAGCCTGACCGATGTCCGAGTGCCTCGTTGGATAGGGCTTCATCCCCGAGCCAAAGATGTACAACTCCACGGTTTCGCTGACGCTTCGGAGAGAGCCTACGCTGCTGTACTGTACTTGCGCATCGTGAGCCACGATGACAGCACGCAGTCGTACTTGGTTACGGCGAAGACCAAGGTCGCCCCTCTTCAACAGGTCTCGCTCCCGAGGCTAGAGTTATGCGCTGCTGCATTATTGAGTCGTCTCATCACCACTGTTAGAGGAACATTGGAGCTGTTCAACGTAGCGACTCACCTATGGAGCGACTCAAGGATCGTATTGGATTGGATTCGAGGCCACCCGTCAAAGTGGAAGACGTACGTGGCAAACCGAGTAGCAGAGATCCAACGAGAACTCCCTAATGCCCGCTGGCACCATGTGGCTGGGAACGAGAACCCGGCTGACTGCGCGTCCAGAGGCATAGCACCTCAACAACTAGCGGACTTCTGGTTATGGTGGAAGGGTCCTGCTTGGCTCACCGAGGCTCCCCATTGGTTGACCGACCCTGGAGTCCAAGATGAAACCACTGAGTTGGAGGCCAGAGTCGTGTCCCATCTAGTTACTGGTATAGACTCAGAAGATAATTATTTATTAAAGAATTATTCCTCCATGCAGCGCCTCTTGCGTGTAACCGCCTGGTGCCTACGCTGGGCACCACGCCAGGCGAAACCAGAAGGAAGAGAGCCCTACCTGTCACCAGCGGAACTAGAGGCAGCCCGGATGCACTGGATCAAGTTGATTCAACGCCTAGACTTCACGGAAGAGTGCCAGCAGCTGTCACGTGGAGCTCCACTTGCGAGTCGCAGTAGACTACGGCGACTCACGCCCTTCTTGGATTCAAAAGGGTTGTTGCGAGTCGGTGGACGCCTGAGGCACGCTGCTTTGCCGTCCTGGGAGAAGCACCCACTTATACTGCCAGCGAGAGGGAACTTCACTGAGTTGTTAATCGATGAGGCTCATCGAAGAGCGTTACATGGAGGGACACAACTCACATTAGCCACGCTACGTCAGAGGTACTGGATCTTGGGCGGTCGACAGCGAGTCAAGGCCCACATTCATCGCTGCGTCACCTGTCTTCGATGGAAGGCTACGCCAGGCCAGCAGATTATGGGGGACCTTCCGGCGTATCGAGTTACGCAAGCCAGACCCTTCCTGCAAGTGGGTCTAGATTATGCCGGGCCGTTCACGTTACTGGCTTCTCGAGGCAGGGGACAACGCACATCCAAGGGTTATGCCGCTGTTTTTGTGTGCCTGGTTACGCGCGCTATTCACCTGGATGTTGTTTCAGATTATAGTACAGCGGCCCTCCTCGCAGCACTGCGGCGTTTCACGGGTAGACGCGGGCTGTGTCACACCATTCACAGCGATCGAGGCACAAATTTCGTGGGTGCAGCCAGAGAGCTGCGCGAGCTGGAACCTCTCCGTAGCCCTAGTGAGGTTATGCAGGCCCATCTTCGAGACGACGGCATCGCTTGGCGGTTTAACCCACCCGCCGCCCCGCACTTCGGAGGAATTTGGGAGGCCGCCGTCAAGGCCACCAAGCACCACCTGAGGAGGGTCATTGGGGATCAGTACCTCACATTTGAGGAAATGTCGACCTTACTTGCCCAGATAGAAGCCTGCCTCAATTCTCGACCTCTGCAACCTCAGAGTGACGATCCGGGGGACATCACGGCCCTTACTCCGGGGCATTTCCTAATCGGCGACGCTCTCCTCGTCGTACCGGATCCGACGGTGGAGGATGTTCCCAGGTCACGCCTGTCGAGATGGCATCTCTTGCAGCAGATGAGGCTTCAATTCTGGCGCAGCTGGTCCCGAGAGTATTTGCAAGCCCTCCAGGCTCGCCATAAGTGGACGCAACCACGCCCCGAACCACGAGTTGGGGACATGTGCATCTTGAAGAACGAGACACTGCCGCCCAACAAGTGGCCCCTAGCCCGAATCACACGTCTGTTCACCGGGTCGGATGGAAGGACACGGGTAGCTCAAGTAAAAACTGCGCGATCAGAATTCGTAAGGCCCATCGTAAAATTAATTTACCTACCTTTCGTGAAGGGTGAGGAACTGATGAATCCCGACGCGCGTACACCATCTTAGTTCTCACTGCCAAGCAATTAATAGTACTATATCCGCATGGGCCGAGTAATGGCGTTTCGCGAGCCGCGACACGTTACACCAACGGAGCCAATCAGATCACTGGATCGTGATTTCATTCATCGTTCGATGAAGGCGGGCGGGAAATGTTCACGAGAAATCGTACTTTACGCGCCATCTCGCGAGATCGAGCGAAACTTGTACCGAAACGATATCTGGCCCCCTCTTAGCTCATATGGAGCGACCATCGGCTCTCCCTTCCATGGATCGGCGATCGATGGAAGGGGGAGAGCAAGACGATTCGAGGAATTCGGCAACGAATTCCTCGATCTACTTGTCGACGAGCCGTCTAAAAGGTATCTCGCTTCCCTCTCTATACTTCGGTAATTAGCTGATCGACTACCGCTTATACGTAATCGGGCCGATTAAACTTATATCTGCTTGCGAGAGAAATCCTATAGCGTAGGACGCGATTAAAGCATCGTTAACCTGCACATACAGTCCATTATATTAATTCAAACAGTTTATTGTAAATATTGTAAATAGACAGTTATAGACATTATAATTAATACTTAAATCCTAACAATTATCTCGTGAGTGTCCCATCGTTCCCACGTGCGCTATAAGTTTAATCCCGTTAACAGTAGGGTTCTCAGACTATCGTCGGACAATTTCGTGCGATCGAACTCAACCGCGTGACGATTAATCCGATCAATGTGCTCGCTGATCGGGATTGATTTATCGTACCGATAATTCAATATTTCGATGCGACGCCGAGTTATCGGTACTTTATCACGAAAAAGCACTTTTAGCATGTCAAGCAGATCCTTTTGTAGCATCTTTGATGGATCCATAGGTGCGACATGGTCCAAGAGTCTGTCGAACTCGGTTTATCCCAATTTGTCCAACACCAAGCGAGTTTGCACCTCTGATGGCAGAGATGTCGCTTCCGTTACGATCGTGTACTCGTACTTTAGCAGCCATTTTCCAAAAGTTTTTGTCTCGTCGCCGAACCCATAAGCGTATTTGTCCACTCGTCCACTGAGCTGGTTATACAAGTCGATTGGCGATGCCTGTTGAGACACCCTAGATGTGGAAGGCCCTCCTCCTGCGCCTTCCCTTTGAAGTTGTTACATGGGCCCTTCAGGTCCATCCCGTGCTTGCTGTCCGCGCGTCGCTTTCTTTTGTAAAGGCGATTCAGCGGAATCGCCTCGCGTGTAGCAATCGCGTTGTGCTGAGTCCGTAGCAACAGCTTTAGGGACAACGACCGCGCTCAGCCCGGGCCGTGATTATTTCTCAATAATCAAGGAATGGGTGAAGCAATTGACAACCGCCAACGGGGCAGTTTCCCCCATTCATGGGGACTGTCCGAGGTTCGACCCGCAATGGAGATCCGCGGGACAGGGATTCGTTTTCGAGAGCTCGTGCTAGGAAGTTGCGACGAGCCAGCGGGCCGTCTAGATTTCGCGACCTCGCCTCCACGTAGACACCGCGTAAACCCGTCCGGACGGTCGAGATCAGCCTTGGGTAACTCCTTCCGATATACCGAGAACGGCCTAGCCGGGAAAGCCCTTGAGCGCGATACGAACCGCCGTTGACTCCGCGAAGACGTGCGACGGAACGAGACAGAGATAAGCGACGGACTTCGATTTCGCCGACTTCCGTGTGCTACCAAAGAGCACAGCGATCGACCACGACCTGCGCTAGGTTGAGCGACCTAGAGAGCGCACGAAACGAGAGACAGCAAGCGTGCCGACATCCGAGCGCACAGCGATAACAGGGACGGAGCGCCGTCCGTAGGGTATGTCCTAATTGTTACTTTACTCTTTTCTTCAAGAATATATTTCATACCGTTGTTTTTCTCATGAATTCCGTGTAACCATTGATTTGACCCCTGTTCCCCTTATCCTTACATGGTAAGTATAGTCAAGGCGTGCTTTAGCACCTTAAAAGAGCAAGAACCCTGTGAATCATCCTAGCCGCTCAGGGCGATTCGCAAAAGTCCCTTCAGGACGTAACAAAGTTGAAGCTGAAGAAGGCTATTCACGGCTGCCGTAAGAGCCTTGATCTGTTTCATTTGATCCGCCATTGTCTTGGTTTTCTTCCGATTTTTCACTTGAACACTATTTCCCAGTCCGCAGCGCCAGTTGTTGAGTCCCGAATGATTCTAAGTTCGGGTTAAGGTACACGGCAGAAGTGATGCCGATTAACTGTAACACTTAGGCTTTATTCAATAACGCGATACATACATGTACGGCCGTTCCGTGTCACGTTCCAAGCCAAAACCTCGTAACCCAAGATGCCCGTGTGGGAGCGCTCTCGTCTGCGCTCCTGGGAGCATGCGCAGTCCCCAACAACACCCTCATTAAGAACTGGGGCAATAATAAACCCCATGTACAAATAATGGGCGAGGCATTCAAAAAAATATTGGAGGCAGAAGCCTTGCCAGAAAATTAAATACTTTGAGAAAGGTAAGGTATATGTGTAAACAAATTTGCAGTAAGAATAAATAGTGCGCACTAATTTAATTCACCATTAACGATGAAATTAAATGTCAACCGTTTTACAGGACACCAACTTCACCAACGTGGTGACCAATCGTGAGTCGTTGAAGCCTTCTTCCAAAAACCACTAATCATTAGAAAAAGGTAAGTTACATATGTGCACTTAATTCGCTGTATCTTCGACGATGAAACTAAATCCTTAAAAACATTTGCGTAGGTCACCAGCCTCTGCACATTTAAAGATTATCACATGTTATCAATAATTGAAGATTCCTGCTCAATAAGTCTAAATGCAATTTGGAACAACACTTCCAACCGAACATCCTGTATATTACATATGTACTTATAAATTACTATGTAGAATAATAATAACAATCAGTATTAAAACGATTAGAGATAAGTAAAAGATTATGAGTAAGTAAATTGGAGCAGTTTCGTATGACGGTTCACGCGGTTACAGTGTCAGGTGTGTCACTATTGAGAAAGGTTATGAACCTTTCTTCGGCTTTCTCTTTGACATCCGATACCCGATGCCGCGGTGCGGTCGAAGAAAGTTAATAGCTTCTCGGAACCGGTCTCCCCTCGGCGCACAGTGGCGAATTTCGCCGAAAAGCTGGCCAAAAATGAATCTGCAATTCCCGTGCAAATTATTAAAATATTTTATTGTAATATAACTCTAAGAAGCTAAAAGTATAATTTTTTAACGTTTAATGTTTAATTTGTTGTTTTAATTATAATTATATTATTAAAAATATTAAAAGTATTGTGGTTTGTAGGTTTTAGTCAAATAATGACGCAGACATTACTGAAACATTAATATTTGTATATATTTTAACATTATTATATTGCATACTTATACATCTATATTTATACAAACATTTGGTACATAGCACTGATGATCAACGAGATGTTTTTCTTGCGGAATTTTAAACGTTAGGTATAATTACTAAGTGAGAGCTCAACCGCAATTTTGTCACTATTAACTTCCGTCTTATTTTGACTCGCATAAATATCTGCTGAAAGTGCTATCTGTAGGTGAACAGTGCATGTTTTATGTATAAATGAGTTTCATTGCGCGTTGTAGCATTCGGCACTTCTGTAAATCTTTCCGAATACACCTTTACTCCCGAACTTCTAATTGCACAGTAATTCAATTATTTATTGCAATGCAATCACTTGCCTTCACTCCGATATATAATATACACTATACAGGATAATATAACAATATAACGTTAAAAAATATAATTTCAAACAGAATTATTTCTCTCGTATACAGAGATTTCGCAGTCAATGTCCTGTTATAGGAAAAAACTATTCCTACTTTTTCACTATATACGCAAAATTTTCTATTCTCTCCCGCACTCGCTCAATTTCTTTTCATATGCAAAATAACATAAAATATGTATACAAAAAAAGAGATATTTAAAGAATAATGCCGAGTAACAAAATACAGAATGATATATAATACATATGTAAAGTTAAAAAAATAAAACTTCAAAAAAGGGGCAAAAGTTCGCACAATGCAGTGGGGCAAGAGTTCGCATGCAAACTTTCGCCCCAAAATAATTTGATAGGTGTTATATCTTCATTAAACTTATTTTAATTCTAGAGTTTGCTAAATTTTGAGTTTATGATAGTTGAGCCACGCTGATATCAGCTTTTGATTTTTGTTATTAATTTTTAATCCACAATATTTTTCCACATACGTTTTTTATTAACTTTTTGATTAAAAAATATAACTTTATTTTATTGTCTTATTCATTTATTGTTAGAACTTATAAGAGGACAACCGGCCGAAAACCTATTAGTGAGGAGATGCTTCAGATCGCTCGAGATAAATTAGAAGCAGGACTCTCAACAAAAAAAATCGCTGCAGAATGGGGAACACCGAAAAAAATTAATTATAAACTATTAGGCGTTTTACTGTATTGCCCGAACTATGTACTTATGCAGGAAAATAAAACACTTCTTTGGATATTTCTCGTTGCGTTCTTTTGCCCCATCACATGCGAACTTATGCCCCACATATCGGGTAAAAGTTCGCATTTGACACTTTTTGGAAATATTTATTTTATATAAGTTGTGACATGTAAATTTACATGAAGTCACTGCCTATCGAATAATGATTATCAGTGTAATACCAAGGATATTAGAGAAGTCTAAACTTTAAGTGCGCTTTCTTAACGCACATTACTCTACACAAAAATGAGAATATTTGCCAAAATAGCAATTTGTTGCAAAAAACTGCAACGGGGTCTTAAAGTGCATACCTTGAGCTTGCATTTAAAAAAAAGAATGGTGCTTGAGCTCGCTTGAGTTGTAACTTTTTGCTTAAGAATAAACAAAAAATTAATATGCTTTCAGTACTTGTTTATAAAAACTTTTACAGACTTCACATTTAAAACAATAATAGTGTATATAATACTACACCACAATATATAATGTTTATTTTGATAGCTGGACTCGATAAGCTGAAAATAAATCTCAAAGTAGACCTTTAAATTTCGATCGTCAACTTTGAACTGACATATCTCAGCAAGGGCTGCAGTTTATATATTTACATTAGTAAGAAATTAAGCACAAATATGTCAAAAATAAATCGCACCAATTGGATTTAGCAAATTTAAAACTTTTACATTCTGATTTTTGGCCAGCTTTTCGGCGAAATTCGCCACTGTGCGACGAGTGAAACAGAGTGCGAGAGATTCTACCTGCTTGTCAAAAAGGTGGTCCCACTTAATTGCGAATATCTCGTGTTGCAAAAGTCCGATTTGTTTGAAAATTATATCAAATTAAAGATAATTGAATTACCACCAAAAGGTCCTGACAAAATTTTCAAAACGGTTCAATAGTTCGGGTGAAATCGATGGAAATATGGGATAAACATCATCTTTTTCGACCGAAATTGTGATCGAAAATTCATTTAATCATCTGGGAAAAATCGAAATCACAACAATGGGTCCAGTTTCACATTTCTTGCGCAGAGTTTGCACTTTTACGAAAAAAACAAGCTGCTACTGAAGAAAATCTATGGATACATACCGAAGCTAGAGATAATTGTGTGAAAACATATGTGTGTGGTTAACTTGCCTTAATGTCAGGGGCATCATTTCTCCTGGCGAAATTGGATATTTCACTCTCTTACACCATTGTTTTTCACGAAGCGCATGATGAAGCCGTATCCGAAGAATTAAGCTGGGGAAGATGAGACCAAAAAAATTTTCAATTATCGTTTGTGCAGAGCACGAAGGGTATCGGAGAATGCGTTCCCGGATATTCCATTCCCCCCATCGCGGTATTGCCGGACACGACGGATTCCATCGTCACAGTAACGTGGTGCCTGCACAATATGTTGCGTGTCGAATATATCCAAAATAATAGTGCAAATCTGCCAAATTTAGAAACGGAATTGCCAACGGGCAATATGATGCCATTGGGTAGAGCAGGAAGCTTTGGAAATATAGAAGGCTTCGACGTACGGACCAAATTTCGACAATATTTCAACGCACCAGAAGGGTCTGTAGCATGGCAACAAAACTGTCTGTAAAGCGGCGTAAGAATATATTATAATCCCACAGCTCTACACTTTATTTAGAGAACGTTTAGCAATAACCTTAAGGTAATTTTTCATTTTTAAATTAAAATTACATACCCATCGTTTGTGTGTCATTCTGTAAATGAATTCATTTAATTGTTTATACAGGGTTTCCCAAAAATGCCAGAGTCCCTTAAGAGGTGTGACTCGTGGAATGATTTAGAACAACATTTTCCGTAGCGAAAATGTTCTCCGAGGGTTTGTTAACGAGATATTAAGACAAAACCCCAAGCAGAGTGCGAGTCTGTCAGCCGATCTGCCGCGGCAGTGGCCTACGCGTTGGGCGTGTACTGCGAACAAAGAAGTCTCTCTGCATCGAAAGAAATTGTGAAAAGTAGCAAATGAAAAAGACGTAGCAATTCACATCCACCTAGATCACTGTACCGAGCCTAGTCATTGACGGACGCGCATAGTGCACAGCTAGTCCCAAGTATATGACCTAGGCCAAGCGTAACGGGTATATTAACGTCACAACCAAATTCTATATTGAAAAGTAATATTGGAATTTGCATTCGTAATTATTCAATTGCTATGTTAAGTAGTAAGGTAAAGGCGATTCTAGATCAGGTCCTCCCAGCCACGTAGGGCGCGGTCGATCTCCAATAACGACCACAGTCGAGGCCGCGGAGCAGGTCCAACGAAGATGTCCCCATGATGTTCTACATAAAAAAAACAATTGTAAGACTCAGCTTTCGTTGCTCGTACATTGTTCTTATAATGTAATCGGGGGCGAAGCGGGGACCATCGGGGTCACCGCCTTTGGCCTGCTTTTATAGGTTTCGCCATGCGCTGACGGGTCTCGGTGCGTTTCCGATATCCCTTACGCTGTTGTGCCGAATTCCGGCCGTTCGATTGGGGCAACTGGAATGTACGCGGTGTCGACACGCTTGGGTGTCGGTACGGGCACAACATCCCCCCCTTGAGGGAAGGGTGCTTAGGGGAATTTTTTCGCCTACCGGGTTACAAAATTTCCCGGTACCCTAAATCGTCAAGGCTTCGGCGTACTCGCCGTCCGCGGCTGGTTTTCTGGACTCCTGCGTTTTCGGTGATGTGGGAATGTGCATTTTATGACGCAGTTGATAGTCGCGTTTTAACAAATATATGACTGGTAGACTAAGTATTATTAGTACAATCGTTGTTGTTGTTGTTGGGTGTACAATTTGCCAGGTGGCTAGTCCTGATTGGGAGTTGTTACTCGTTAAATCGCTTTCTACCTGGATAAGTTGATTATACAGTGCTGAAAATTCGGATGGATTTTTCAGAAGCTTATCTACCTAAAAACGCGTGAGGGGGTGCGCTGGTTCGCCCCGTCGTGTCGCGTTTGTTCACGCGTCAGCTCTTTTAAATCGCGCGCCGCCAAACACTTCGGTCGTGGCGGCGATCGACCGGGGATCGACCCCTGTGGTCGAGTTCTCGAACAACGGCGAGCTCGTATGGTGGTCTTGGCGCTTTAGTGTCGAGCGACAGCACCAAGACCAGACGTTACGTAACTTCGCATACCAAACTCGCGTGTATATTTTCTGTTACGGGTTCTAACCTAATTCGGAAGTGCGACAGTGCCAAATAAACACCTCGTTACAGTTTTCTTAATACTAAATTACTTTAATCGCACCATTCCTAACCTCCCCAAGCACGTGCACGTGAAAAGATTCAACGCGTCATCCTGCCGGTCCGTCAAAATTCTGGGTAAACCCCATCGGGCTACTTTAAGCCCGAACAGCGTTTAATGCTACCGTTATGTCGTATCGTGGTGCGGTTGGCAATTCTAAATCCTGACTATACGCTGTTTGTCGCTTTTTTAATACTACGTCCTTCGGATGTTACAATTTCCCGTAATCCTTAGGATTCCTGTTCTATCTATGTCGACGTGCTCAGGCTGTCGTTCATCGCATTGTATAGTCAGGGTTTCGGATTTGTGCGTCGCGAAGATCCACGTGTCCGCGTATGAAGTACCTATCCACATTGTGTGGTTTGCCGCGATATGCTTTATCTCGCAATTTTTGGGGGACTCGTCCGCTGGTTGCAGCCATAGGCTTGCTTCGCACTCGAGGTCACCATTTACGTTATGTTGGTCGTTCGTAGTAATATTGAGCGGCTACTACTAGTATAGCAAAGCGGGTTCTAACGCAGGTCCTCTGAGGAGAGCGCGGGGGCGGGAGGAAGTGAGGGCGCGCGGGGGAGCGCGGCGGAGGGAAACATGGGCGCGGGGCCTGCAGGGAGAGGAAGATTGGTTGCGCGCGCACGAGCCGCGGAGTGGGGGAAGCCACAATCGTGGAGGGGATCAGTCCAGGCCGAGCCGTCGCGGAGACCTCTCCAGACCTGACCCACCACCGGAAATTTTATCCGAGGGATGGGACAACCTTGACCCAACCCCGCACCGATCTAGCAAACCAATATGCAGCAGAAATTTTTTTCCCCAGCGCAGAGAAATAATAATCTTTTAATCAACGATTCACCGAACCATTATGTAGAAATATTATTTCAAACAGATAGGTAGCAAGCATTTTAAAGATTTTAAAGCTAACAGTATTTCAAAGCGTTCCGATGTAACGGCGCGGCGTATCGCGAGATTTCGCGAAATCTGACTCCTCTGGAGCAGCCGCGCTGAATGACGTCATTTGGCAGCGTGAAGAACAAAATACAATACTTGTAGAAACGTCGAATCTTAAAATTATGCGGCGTCAGCAGAAAAAACCTTTTCCATATCAACAGACATTTTTTTCCCAATGCAGAGAAATAATAATTTTAATCCCTTCCCACACCGATCTACCGAACCAATATGTAACAAACAGACATTCTAAAGCTAACAATTTTTAAAAATGTTTTTCAATCTTAACATCGCAGCGTATCGCGCGATCACGTGAAATTTGAATCCCCCGTGATGGGACCGCCGTGCAAGATTACATCATTTAGAAAGAATTAGGTGGTGTCAGCAATTGGTGAGGTGAGAAGGAGGAAGACGGATAAGTAAATAGAGAAATAATATGTTCAAGAAATTTAATTAAAAGAATATAAAAATATAAACAGAAATGGAATATAATTTAACATTTTTTTCCTACGAGCATCCGCTAAAATATCATTGATGACAGATGCTACCAGTTCGCAATCTACAAGATAATCCTCGTCGTAGTATTCGCTATCTCGTATTATTTTAGCAGCACGACGCGTATGTAATGTTTCGCAGGCAGCATCGCTGTGTTACAACACAGTAACAAAAGTTTTAAAGTTTGTCCTCACATCTTTTGCAGTTTCATACAGCCGCGGATACACATAGCTTACACATGACTCAAGATTAAATAAAAATGATACTGTATTCAGTTTGAAATACAGCGACTTATTATGTAGTATCGTCTTTAGAAAGGCATCTTACTTTTGCAAAGCAATGCACTTTTCGGTTTCAAGATATGAGTTTACATGTGAGAGCTTGGAGATGCAGTGAGACCAGTTGTTTGTTGATCGTGGTCGATGTGTAGTCACTTTGACAGTTTTTTTAAACACATTTTTTCATTTTTTGTGCTAAGTGAAATTGCTTTGAAGAATATTGCTTTTGAAGGATATCGTCAGTCGTTCAACGCATGGAAATACAATCGATTAATACCGTAAGTTTCCATTATCATATTTTAGTGAATCGTTGCGTTAGTAACTATGAGAATTATAAGAAAAATCGGTTTCAGATTATGTCATTGCCCATGAATTTGAAACGTTCAGCTACCGCTACGTACACCGCTGCTGCGACAGTTATCCATTCATCCAGCCCGAAAGTGTATGTGGTGTGTCGTAATGTTGCGGTTCAAACCGAAGAAATTCGATGTGCAGAACTTTACGAGGCGGAAGCTAACCAGGATGGCGACATTTATTTAAAAGTATTTCGTAATGCTGACAAAATACATGGTAACCTAATAGATGACTATATGGTTGAATCGATATGCGGACCAAACGTTTTTAGACAATTGCAACGATGGTTATGATGATGATTATGTACATAGGAATATATCTCTGCGGAATCGTGTGTATGCTCCAAAGAGTATGGTTTGGCGAAACATTAAAGCAAAGATTAATTATAATACCGTTTGCGCGAATAAAATATCGGGGCTTTGGACTAGCGTTGTTGCAGTTCAAACTGACCCTGCGCAAGTTCCTGTGGATTTATCATTAAATAAGCTATTTGCTGATGATGTTATCGAGTGGGATAATTAAGACAAATAAATCTTAATTATATTTTTCATATTTTATTTTTATATATTATTTGTAACAATATATATTTCTTAAATGTATATTATTTCTCAATTTTGTTTACCCGTCTGCTTCCTCGCCACCTAATTTTAAGATTCGGTGTTCTTCGCGTTGCCAAATGATATCATCCCGCGCGGCAGCTCCAGAGGAGTCAAATTACACACGATCGCGCGAGACGCTGCAACACAAAGTATTGCTCTCTCTCTTTCCCTCCACGAATTTAACTTTTAATGTAATGCTCTCTCTTTCCCTCCTCCGAATACGTGGTTTGTAAAATGCCGATCTTTCCCGACATTGTCCGAAACATCATCCGATAAAAATAAATTTGCGACGACCACCTGCGTGAGCGTCCCTCCGGATCGGGAAGACTCGGCCGGTAGCTCAGTCGAGTCACAGGGTTCGGTTTTCTACGAGTCTTTATCTTAGGACGTAATGTCTTGTGTCTTTATTCTAATAGAGGTACATTCGTTCTTAGCCTACGTTATATATATATCGGTCCCGAAGCCGATTGCTATGTACAGTTCTCGTCGTGTGGATTGATTGGCTTCGACGGAGCGGAGTAGCCGTTGTTATAAGAGAGGTTGTCCGTCTCCAGCGAGCCCGGGCACTATCCAGTCGCTCTAACGGGAGACGCTACGGAAATACGGTTGATCGGGGCCTGGGCAGTGTCCAGCCACTCTACGGAGGAACGGTGTGGAAGGTCGGTCGAGGTCCGAGCAATATCCAGTCCCCTCGCCTACGGTGTAGGTTCGGCCGGTTACTTAGCGAGCCTGGGCAATATCCAGCCACTCAGCCGAAGACGGTCGGTTACGGGGAGTCACGCCTAGGCGTCCACACGGTGCGATTCTGGTATTTGCCAGTCGTTCGCTCCTGCGGTGAGGGGGCTCCTTAATCCCCACTTGGTTGACTCCTTTCGGCGGCCGCGAGGCTTATAAGCTACTCCGCGGTGATTTCCACCAGCGGGAAAGATGCGCGATCTAGGGAGACGGCGCGTACTAATTCCCGGAATCGCGGGTCACGGGGTGGGGGAATTCTTAGTACGCGGCGTCTCTCGGTTCGACTCGGCTCAGGTCGAGGAAAAGATTAAGTGGCAAACAGACAAAAGAAACGTGCGAATTAATACACTCTGATGTGTGCGGGCCTATGCCAGAAAACTCGATCGGTGGAAGCAAATATTTCGTAACCTTCACAGATGATTTTTCCAGATACACTAAGGTCGTGTGCATTAAAACTAAGGATGAGGTTAAAAGGTGCATAAAAGAGTATATCGCCAATGTGGAACGTGAAAAGGGAAAGAAAGTAAAATGGTTCCGATCAGATAATGGGCTAGAGTTCTGCAACAATGAACTAGATACATTTTTTAAAGATTTAGGCATCAAGCACGAACGATCTAATGTCGAAACACCACAAATGAATGGTGTGGCCGAAAGGATAAATAGAACTCTTTTAGAATTGACCAGATCAATGCTCAAATCAGCACATCTACCACAAAAGTTCTGGGCAGAGGCTGTGACGACGGCAGCCCACATAAAAAATCGGGTATGCCATACAGCCATTAACGACGAGGTTCCGCTAGCTATATGGACGGAGCGTACACCGAGTGTTCGCCACCTAAAAGTATACGGGTGCCTAGCGTACGCCCGTTTGCCGGAACAGCGAAGAAAGAAATTGGATGATCGAGCAGTGAGATGCGTGTTCGTTGGCTACGCGACTCAAACGCGAGGCTATAGGCTGTGGTGCCCGGAGAAGGACGACGTAATAACCACAAAACACGTTAAATTTGCAGAAGACACAGTGGGATATGAGTGAATTCGTGGGAAAAACATCCACGCTTGGAAGCACGAAGGATGGTCGGATGACAGCGAATCAGAGGCAGAAGACGCCCCGTTGTGACGGTCGTACTCCGGTGGCAAGGGTTGAGGAGGAGGAACTCAGTCGGTACGCCAGGGTTATCGAACTCCTCTTGTTGGTGCTTACTTCCTTTATTTCGCTAATTATCTATGTACACTATTTACACGTTGATTGTTTAATTGGTCGTCGCGATCTGGTCCGCGGAACTGCGAGCGTCGCTTACCGAAACGATAGAGACCGGGCAGCGTCCAGGCGTCTCGGTTTCGGTGCGGTAGTTGGAAAGAGGCCAGGCGGTTTCCCGGCGTCTCTGTTCGGCGCGGTCGAGGAAAGAGACCGGGCAGCTTCCGGGCGTCTCTGTTCGGAACGGTAGAGGAAAGAGACCGGGCAGCTTCCAGGCGTCTCTGTTCGGAACGGTAGAGGAAAGAGACCGGGCAGCTTCCAGGCGTCTCTGTTCGGATCGGTAGAGGAAAGAGACCGGGCAGCTTCCAGGCGTCTCTGTTCGGATCGGTAGAGAGAAGAGACCGGGCAGCTTCCAGGCGTCTCTGTTCGGATCGGTAGAGGGAAGAGACCGGGCAACATCCAGGCAGCTCTGGTAGTGGGGGATCCGTATCCCCACTGGAACTGCCGGTCCTCAGTCGCGTCGGGGCTTATGTCCCGATTCTTGGAAATTTCCAGCTGCGAGAAATCGACGCTATCTAGCGGCGCGGTAGGGAGTGAGCGTCATAGCTCTGACGCGTCGCGAGTTCGGCGCGCCTCGGGCCGGTTCGGCGATTCTCAGTGGCGGTCGCTTGCGCGCTCGGCCTCTCGCTCACTCCCGGGCGTACCGCCGTGCGCTCAACTCCTCGCGCTGGGACGATACATCACACCGTGCAAACGCGAAGCTAGCGTTCCATGCAGCGAGCCGGAGAAAGCCTCGGTTCGAGAAACACGCGTGAAAAATAAAATAGAAGAGGAACAAGATAGCGAAGTAGTGGGGGTACAAGAGTCACTGCCAATCCCAAGACGCGGAAGGACCAAGAGAGTTATAAGAAATCCATACGGATGCAAAGGAAAACCAAAGAATCAAGAGATTGATAACGATGAAGACAAAGAATCAGAAGCGGAAAGCAATATAGAAGTCAATTCTCTGGAGATTACTGAGCCACAAAACGTTGAGGAGGCACTAGAGTCGCCACAAGCAACTCAATGGAAGGAAGCCATCAAAGAAGAACTAGACAATTTATCCGATAGGAATACGTGGGAAGTTACCAAATTACCCGAAGAGAGGAAATGCATAGGATGCAGATGGGTATTTAAACTAAGAAGAGACGCAAATGGGGAAATATGCAGATATAAGGCGAGACTGGTAGTTCAAGGGTTCTCTCAAAAGAAGGGAATGGATTACAATGAGACGTATTCACCGGTAGCAAACTTCTCGATAATCAGACTGATGTTAGCAATAACAGTAGTATAGCTATGAGAGTTCTAATTCAAATTTGAGTTTGAAGGCCATTTCCCCTTCCCCTCCCCCGACCTTGAAACTCAAATTTGAGTCTCAACGTCGCGGGGCGACAGGCAGCCGATGACGTCATATAGATGATGAAGTGGTGGGGAGTATAGCGCGAGACCAGATATCGATCAATCGATAACCGAATTCATACCGAAGTACCACTCTCTCCGAAGCGTGGTATGTCGGTAAGGAGGGAAATATTAATTTTAAGATATTAATTTAAATGAAAAAACAGAATCCAGGCGACGAAGCTCGAACCCAAGACCTCCACGGTACGAGTCAGTCGCCTAACCAACTCCCCCAACGCCCACTCTCTGACATTAGTCTTTCGCCAATGGTACATATACCAAGCGCCACACGCGTCCGTTTTTACAGGACGATCTCGGGAAAGATCGTCTTCAGAGGAGGGAAAGAGACAGCACTACTTAGGGCTACAATCGCATGCATTCTAAAGCGTTCCGATTTAACGTCGCGGCGTATCGCGCGATTACGCGAAATTTGATTCCTCTAGAGCAGCCCCGCGGGATGACGTCATTTGACAGCGCGAAGAACGAAATAAACGCCGAATCTTAGAATTAGGAGGCGAGGAGGAAGACGAGTAAATAAAATAGAGACAGAATATGCGTTTAAGATATATATATATATATACAGGGTGTCCCACGGTAGACTGGACAGTGCCGTAGCTCCTAAAGTATTGGAGATAAAAATTTTTAAAAAATAGGGAATTGCATGGTTCGAAGGGGCTACAAAATTAGCCCGAACGAATTTTTTTTTCGATTATTATTTTAAAAAATACGATGGTCAAGTTCGGTTTTTCAAATGGAACTATTTTTTTTGAAGTCCTGAGTTGATAGTGCGTTCCAAGACAAATTCAATAAGCATCAATGTATACACTTTATTTTCACTGGTTTTTGAGATATTGCGCTTGCAAATTTACTGATTTTCACTGTAAGAAACTCCTCTGGAATAGCAAGGACCGGGGACGGTCTTACTGGCGCCACGGGTTGCGCTGCCTGTTGAAATAGATACCTACCTGCGAAAGGTCTACGCCAGGCCCAAAGGCTGGACAATTCTTTTCCGCCAGAAATGCTACTTAGGTAGGTACATCTGCGGTATCGAGAAGCGCATCGTTACTTTTATTTCGCACTTGCTTCTAGGCTCGGATAGCCGGTTCGTCTGGGAGGGATGCAAGTTGGATTGGTTAGGTTCGGAGGACTGAAAGTTGCTAGACTAAATTTCAACTATAGGGAGCAGATTGTATCAGAACCAATCGGATTTGCATCCCTCACAAACGGCTGCACTCTTGAAGAGGCCCTCTTCACAGCAATACCTTCTCCCCAATGCCCACCTTCTTTCGCACGGAATACGTCAACGCATGGTTTTGTTTTGATATCGAAGCTCATGTTTATACTCGAGAGGACCACGCATCGACAGCGGGCTACCCCTTTTCTTACCGTGTCTCTCCACGAGGAGTTTTGCCGATGGATTGTAGAAGCGCAGATGTCTGGATGCCAGTTGTTGAATTCAGGAGACGATAGAAACACTTTATTACTAAACACACATGTCCTATAATTAAAGTAAATCGTATTCCTCTCGGGCAGGAGTCGCCCGACGTTCGTCAAGAAGATGCGGCCTGGTACCCCGTGGCGAGGACAACCCTTCGCTGGGTCTCGCTCGATTTTTATGACTTTTACCGGAAAAAGGTACGAATCCTGGGCCGAACGTAACGAATTGAGGTCGAGCCCCCGCAGTCGAGGGTGAAATATCCATTACAACATATTAAGAAATTCTTTTCTTCATCGTATCGAATGGGAAGTGTCGCCAATGGATTCCTTATGTTTTTCTGACGAAAATCATACCAAATATCATGCAAATCGGACTACTTTGATACAAGCTATTTGTATTCCCTATGTAAAAGTTGTCCGAATTACACGACATTTGGCATGATTTTCATCGGGAAACCACAAGGAATCCAACGGCGACACTTCCATATCCATACGATAAAGAATACAGAATTATTTTATTTCTGAAACAGATACAGGGTAATTATGGAGGTACGCCCGTCAAGAAGATACGGCCTGGTACCCCGTGGCGAGGACAACCCTTCGCAGGGTCTCGCCCGATTTTTATGGCTTTTTACGGAAAAAGGTACGAATCCTGGGCCGAACGTAATGAATTGAGGTCGAGCCCCCGCAGTCGAGGGTGAAATATCCATTACAGCGTATTAAGAAATTCTTTTCTTCATCGTATCGAGAGGGAAGTGACACGAATGGATTCCTTATGTTTTTCTGACGAAAATCATACCAAATATCATGCAAATCGGACTACTTTGATACAAGCTATTTGTATTCCCTATGTAAAAGTTGTCCGATTTACACGACATTTGGCATGATTTTCATCGGGAAACCACAAGGAATCCAACGGCGACACTTCCATATCCATACGATAAAGAATACAGAATTATTTTATTTCTGAAACAGATACAGGGTAATTATGGAGGTACGCCCGTCAAGAAGATACGGCCTGGTACCCCGTGGCGAGGACAACCCTTCGCAGGGTCTCGCCCGATTTTTATGGCTTTTTCCGGAAAAAGGTACGAATCCTGGGCCGAACGTAACGAATTGAGGTCGAGCCCCCGCAGTCGAGGGTGAAATATCCATTACAGCGTATTAAGAAATTCTTTTCTTCATCGTATCCAAAGGGAAGTGACGCCAATGGATTCCTTATGTTTTTCTGATGAAAATCATACCAAATATCATGCAAATCGGACTACTTTGACACAAGATATTTGTATTCCCTATGTAAAAGTTGTCCGATTTACATGAAATTTGTTATGATTTTAATCGACGAAACGCCAGGAATCCATTGGCATCACTTACTCCTTCGATACGACGAAGAAAAGAAGCAAACATTTAAAATCCTAAACATTTCTCACTTCTTAATGATATTCCAAACCCTTCAAGGGTCGAAAGCCATAAAATTCGATGGGCACTGCGGGGTGTTGTCCTCGCCACGAGGCGACGGGCGTACCTCCAGAATTACCCTGTATTTGTTTAGGAAATAAAATAATTCTTTATTCTTTATCGCATGGATATGAATGTGTCGCCGATGGATTCCTTGGGGTTTCCCGATGAAAATCATTACAAATATCGTGTAAATCGGACAACTTTTACATAGGGAATACAAATAGTTTGTGTCAAAGTAGTCCGATTTGCATGATATTTGGTATGATTTTCATCAGAAAAACATAAGGAATCCATTCGCGTCACTTCCCTCTCGATACGATGAAGAAAAGAATTTCTTAATACGCTGTAATGGATATTTCACCCTCGACTGCGGGGGCTCGACCTCAATTCGTTACGTTCGGCCCAGGATTCGTACCTTTTTCAGGTAAAAGTCATAAAAATCGAGCGAGACCCAGCGAAGGGTTGTCCTCGCCACGGGGTACCAGGCCGCATCTTCTTGACGAACGTCGGGCGACTCCTGCCCGAGAGGAATACGATTTACTTTAATTATAGGACATGTGTGTTTAGTAATAAAGTGTTTCTATCGTCTCCTGAATTCAACAACTGGCATCCAGACATCTGCGCTTCTACAATCCATCGGCAAAACTCCTCGTGGAGAGACACGGTAAGAAAAGGGGTAGCCCGCTGTCGATGCGTGGTCCTCTCGAGTATAAACATGAGCTTCGATATCAAAACAAAACCATGCGTTGACGTATTCCGTGCGAAAGAAGGTGGGCATTGGGGAGAAGGTATTGCTGTGAAGAGGGCCTCTTCAAGAGTGCAGCCGTTTGTGAGGGATGCAAATCCGATTGGTTCTGATACAATCTGCTCCCTATAGTTGAAATTTAGTCTAGCAACTTTCAGTCCTCCGAACCTAACCAATCCAACTTGCATCCCTCCCAGACGAACCGGCTATCCGAGCCTAGAAGCAAGTGCGAAATAAAAGTAACGATGCGCTTCTCGATACCGCAGATGTACCTACCTAAGTAGCATTTCTGGCGGAAAAGAATTGTCCAGCCTTTGGGCCTGGCGTAGACCTTTCGCAGGTAGGTATCTATTTCAACAGGCAGTGCCACCCGTGGCGCCAGTAAGACCGTCCCCGGTCCTTGCTATTCCAGAGGAGTTTCTTGCAGTGAAAATCAGTAAATTTGCAAGCGCAATATCTCAAAAACCAGTGAAAATAAAGTGTATACATTGATGCTTATTGAATTTGTCTTGGAACGCACTATCAACTCAGTACTTAAAAAAAAATAGTTCCATTTGAAAAACCGAACTTGACCATCGTATTTTTTAAAATAATAATCGAAAAAAAAATTCGTTCGGGCTAATTTTGTAGCCCCTTCGAACCATGCAATTCCCTATTTTTTAAAAAATTTTATCTCCAATACTTTAGGAGCTACGGCACTGTCCAGTCTACCGTGGGACACCCTGTATATATATATATATATATATACACATATATATATACACCGAACATGTATCGAACGTCAATCGTACCTCTTCGAACGTGTATGGTACTACCTCGAACGTGTATTGGACGTGTAATGAACCACTTCGAACGTGTATCGAATGTGTAATGAACCACTTCTAAATAATTACAACTATTGTCTTAATCTAGCGTACATCACATGTAGGAGATTAGGTTGGGGGAGGGTGAAGAAAAAACATTTTCATATACATTAAAAAATTGATTATATTTTATGCATTTCTCTGGTGTTTAGACCACCAGTTGAATATTTTAAATACATTTTGCATGGCACAGTGTTTCGCGTGTCTGCCACATCGCAGAGTATTAACTACATTTAGCTTATTTAGAGATTTGATATCCTCGTAGTGAATGTCCAGCGTCTCAATGACCACGCCCGCTTTCGTATTTTTATCCAGGAAATCCGTAAGCCAGTCGCGTTTCTGCAGCCCTTTAACGTATACGATATGGGATGTGTCATCTTCTTCGTCGATCGCATCAGCTACAGCTTTCAAAATTAGCCGTTTAGCCATACTGTATGGAACGTCTCCATCGTCCCAACGTAGTCCATGATGTTTTGCAACCAACCATCGGATGCTTGATTTGTCGGATTTTGTAAGAAGATAATGCGGCATCGAACTCCCGAAAATATAGTGCGAGAGAATTGTCTCCTTTCGTAGGGCAGCCACTTCCTTGACGACAAATCTTCCATCGACGATGAACCCTTGCAGGTCAACAAATGTTGGCACGACCATTATCGGTACAATTTAGAGGTCCGTTCGCTTTCAAGACAGACGGGAGAATACAGTTTTTCTCGCAAAGCATCTCGATTTTCATGGTGAATTTTTTTTTGCGTATTTAACACAGGAGAGGGCGGGCAAGTAGCGTGGCAATTTAATTTATTTTGCGCCCCACGTTTGTCAACGGATTGTAATCAATCACTCGATCGTGCAGAATCAGACAGTAGGCCGTAGTATTTACCGGCACATTCTCTTTACACTCGAATTCTATGCGCACATCCACTGTACCATTCTTGATCGACGCGGCTTCTCCAACTGTGCAGATGCCTTCACGGCCCACGAATGCTTGGTCGTGCTCTGTAAGAGAGGATACTCGTACAGATCCCACGATTGAAAATAAATGCTCAGGTTTTGTCCACTTTCCAAAGTACGTAGCAACGATAGCTTAATAACGTCGTTCAGCGTCACATGAGGCATCCGCCATTGTAGTTTAAGTAATTCAATTTCTGGTTCCAACATCGGTGATCCTATCAGAGCATTGTTGTCGTTGCGCGAGCGTATTAAAATCAATTCATGGCGCGAATTAATAATCATGCGTTTGTAGTTCTCGCAAAATCCCAACAAATATTTGAGCGGGACACAAAAATTGAAATGATTTTTCATTATTAGCCCATCGCGTCGTTTCAAACCCCATCCAGCATTCTCCATATTTTTGTCTTCGTCAGATGTCAGCGATACATAGTTTTCAAGCGTGCTAGTTATTCCAACGTTTCTGTTGCGATCAATCTCCACGCCATTCAGCTCGTATCGAATCTCATCGAATAAGAACGCCACGCAATTATTTCCCAACATCACCGTTAACGCATCATTTGGCTTATTTATCTTCAATTTTCTCTCCACATAGAGGAAACTTTCACACGGCAATGTGTATAAATCCTGCTGCTGTATCGGTATTCTTATTTCATCGCTGTATCCAAACGTCGTGTTGACGTATGGGTTGTATGTGTGAGTCTCGAGCTTGACGATGCGATCATCAAACTTCGGCTTCCGTCCAATTCTTAGAATATCAGCCATTTTTCAACTTAAATGCGCACAATGAATCCCAAAGATTTCAAAAATGCAATGTTCGCAGCACTGAGCCTCTTCTTTTTAGCGTAATCAGAGCTGTTGCAGTTGTTGTTGTTGTAAACAATTTCACTTGGAAGAAACGGGTTTCTGGAGTCATTCAATACAAGCATTTCTTTCGGGCCACACGTATTATCGTCGTCGTTGTCGTACGTGCTGTCTGGTGGTAACCTCTTCACCTCGAAAATCAAGCAATCGTCCGTCTTGATCCTCAACGCGTATCGTTAGATCCGTAATGACCCGTGCGATGATTGGAAGGTAAATGATCTGCGCGGGCGTTTCCGATATCTTATATCCTGGTGGGACTTTCGGAGAAAATTCGTGTATCGTATGTACACGCCTCCCATTGTTGTATGCGCCAGCGGTCACGCTACATTCTATACGAATAATGTTCACGTTCATGATATTAATTGGATCGTCCGATTGGTGCCACCGTCCTGGTTCTAATACCCGATTCGTCGAGAACCCCAATAGCGATCCAATGTTATTGGGCTTTGTAAAATCTACGGCGAACCGGCAGTACAGTTCGCTTTTCATAGTGTTGTTGTTGGGGCGCAACACTATAGGATACGCATCGTTGTCACCATCATCGTTGTTGTTGTTGTTGTTGTTGTTCTCATGGGTGCCGCCGAGATTTTGAGGATACCGCTCGAGTAATCGCTGCTTCAAATACTTGGCAATGGCGTCTAGTTCGTAGGAGCCGTGGGGAATCATAATGTATTCATGCATGGTGTCGGCACCGTTGTTGTTTTTGTTGTTGATGTCATAGTTTGTGGCGAAGTAGAATTTATGGTTGCTCGAGTCGATGTTTGGTATCGTGTGATAAGTTTCAAAGGTTGTTAGACCAAGCTCGGAATCATCGTCGCTCAAATCTATGGGTGAAAAGTAGCTCACCGCGAGGGTGCTACTCTTGCCGGTTAGAGTGAATGTTAACGACATATTCCGAGCTGTACGACTGGACTGGTACTGAATCAGAGTGGCGGGAAGTCAATCCTTAAATTTGGTGCCGATTGTTTATAGAAAGCGTAGACATAGTTGTCCACAATTGCTCTGATTGTACTTCTGATAAAACGTACGATTGTATTCAATTTTCACAGCATCTTTATCCAGATATTTTACTAATTCCATAGGCGGCCGAAGATTCCCAAAGCTGTCGAAATATATTGCTCGACACCCTCTCTTCGCATACGCCACCCAATGAGTCCCAGCTCCCTCGACAGTGTCCAAATTTACGATACCGCTCTCGTTTCGACGTACTCCTCCGACTGGTAACGCGTTACGCATAAAAACACCTCTAAAGAATGGAATACGCATACATTTTGCCAACTCCTCCAATTGTGCATCGATAGTTACGCCCGCGGGCATTTTTTTTTCTTTTCGACGTTTTTTTTTTGTTTCGATATTCTCTGTCCACGCTTGTACGGTGCCAGATAAAGTCCGCGACCTTCCATGGAGCGATTGCATTTCCTGCAGCTGATGTTGTGCCGCCTTATTATCGTTTATCGCCTTGGCGATCCCCGCCGCTCCACCAGCCAATGATCCGAGAACACCTAACAGCGGGAGAAATGGTAATATACCACCCCGTTTTGCCTCCGAAAGAATCCGCTTTTTCGGTGCTCTCTTTGGAGTCCTTTTGCGCAATTTTGTTTTCATCCCCATTCCGATTTTCGTCTTGGCCTTCATAGCTGCCCAAACAGCCGTAGCAGCACCTCTTTCACCCAGTATCGAGTCTCGCGCAACGAAGCGGTTTCGCGCTTTGTCAGCGAGAACGTTATCTGCCGCGTGCCTTTCGCCGAGATCGTTGCTACGCGAATACGCAATATCGTGTTCGCGACAAACTGCATCCAACGGATTGATGTCTTGATCCCCTCTAGCCAATCGTTTTGCCAGATGAGTTCCCGGGCCGCAAAACTGGTATCCCGGAATATGTAATTCGATAGGTAGCGCGTTTATCGCTCGATTTAACAAACCACAGCCTTTCTTTACTCTCGTCGGCGACATTCGCCACAGTTTTTAATCAGTGGTGCTGGACCGTCGATATGCGTTTGCTGCCAAGGGCGATTATAATGCTCCAGACACCGACGATACTGCTGAACCTCAGAATCGGCTTTTATATGCTCGGGGAGTCTATCCCACAACTGATCAATGTGTCTCCCAAACTCTCGGAGTAGAATAACCTTTGGTATATATTTCAACTGCTCAGAGGTTATGTCTCGAATATCACAATTATCCGACAGAACCAGAAGCATTTTGAATACTTAGTGTTTCGGCTTGGACCAATAAATAGGATGCGCCACCGCTTCGACGTATCAAAATCATTTTTTCACAATTCGCGGAGAGGATGCGATTCGTGCGACAACCTGTGACGATACGCGTGACAAATTTTGACGATAAATCACGAGTGATGTCTTCGAAAACAAGACGCAGACATGGTAGCATGCTACCAAACACCATACGCTGCGTCATTTGTGGCCCATCAAATTGTGAAAAGACCAACGTGCTGGTGAGCTTGTTGGAAAGTCCTCACGGCGTCCGCTTCGAGAACGTGTATGTGTACTCCAAGTCGTTGCAACAGCCGAAATACCAGTATTTGGAGAATTTATTGACTCCGATAGATAAAATTGGCTACTTTACGTTTTCGAATAACAGTGATGTCATCCCATCGAGCGAATCGCTTCCGAATTCCATTTTTATCTTTGATGACGTGGCACGCGACAAGCAAGATACGATAAGGGAATACTTTGCAATGGGGCGCCACTCGAACGTTGACTGCTTCTATCTCTGTCAGACGTATGCAAAGATTCCCAAACAACTTATACGCGACAATGCCAATCTGTTGATTCTGTTTAAGCAGGATGGTACCAACTTGAAACATGTGTATAACGATCACGTAAATACTGACATGTCTTACGAGGATTTCTGCGCTTTGTGTCGTAATTGTTGGCAACGAGAGTATGGTTTCGTGGTAATAGACAAGGATAGCGCGATGTCCAATGGACGTTATAGAAAGGGATTTAACGAGTTTGCCGTACCGTGAGATGGTCAATTGTCGTCAACACGTCGATGGGAAAGCAACGTCTGCAACAAAATGATGACTGATATCGATACTCTGGAGATTAAGGATCGCGAGTGAATAGCGAAGGAAATTGCAAAAACCAGCGATTTCATTCGCCGGAAACATCAGGCTTTGAAGACTGGCAAGATGGAGGAAGATATCGCGTTGGAGAGATACTTCAAACCTATCGTCGAACCCCTAAAACATATTGTGGAAAATACTGCAGCGGCAGAAGCTCATGAGCATCATGACACATCAACGCTGATGAGCACAGACGTTGAAGGGAATGAAACATTAACGCCTAAAACAAAAATCCATCCGAAGGGGAACACATCGCGCAAGGCAAAGAGGAAACGACACATGTTACCGGAATATTCACCCATAACCTCAACACCAGTTCAATCGAAGCATAAATGACGCAATGTCACATCAAACGAGTCTCTCGTTCCTCCCACACCAATAAGTACATTTCCCAGTGTGCGATCGCTCTCAACCATTGATGACGACGTTTTCGAAACTAGTTCCATTGAGTCGTTTGTAACATCTATTAGACAGCAACTTCAAACACCCGAGGGACAAGAAACGTTTCGCAGTCATTTCGGTCCACTGGGGCAAAAATACATGAGCACAATCATAAGTGGTGATAGGGATGGAGCAATGGACTATGTGTACGGCGTATACTTTAGCAATAGTAGAACGATGCTTGGGGATAAGGCTTTCGATATAGACAAGGATGATAATATACGGAGGAACACCCGGTCTTTACGAACTGATTTTCAAGAGAATTCCCGATGACGCTGTATACACCGATGCCGATAAACAAAAATACAAAAGTATACTGCTGACGCGGTCTTGGTGCTAAAAATCCCATATTGGGCAACAAGGGATACAAGTACAAACATGTAATTGCACCGCTAATCCCCCGCGCATCAGCCAGTAGGGCAGGAAAAGGTATAACGGTGCCACGAGCCATGGTTGTAAACGATAACAAGATCGATTACGTACACTGGGACGATCCCAACGAGCTGGTGGATCGATTGCGTTTGATTGAGGCGTCGCGTCAGGCGGGTAACAACTCTCACGATCTCGAAATTCTATCGATTGTCGAGGAACTCCGCGAGTTAGGCCTCATTATATAAATTAAACCGCACACCGATGATGTGCACTGTTTGCATCGAGATGCCGATCAATAAATTTGGAGTAATGCTCGGGAAGAGTGGAGCAGCTAGAATGGACTATTACAAGTGGAGTGGTTTGCTTCGAAATTGCATGCGAGATAACGCTCTTTGCGTGGTTGGTGTCGACTTTGATGCAAAATCACGCAAGATACGACGCGTAGCTCAACCGGTGGCCGACACTGATGCCGTCAATAAACTATACTTGGAAAAGAGGAAGAATTACAGAGGAAGCTGGTCGTGTTTCAAAGAGATATGCTGACGCTGCAAAACAGCGTTCAAATGATATCGCAGGCGTCGAATTCTATCCCACAGCATCAGCGTTGCGAAGGAGAAGCGTGCGAGACGATTGAACTTGTCCAGAATTTTCTCGGGCCGATGGGGAGCACTTAATGCACGTGCCCGATAATTATCGCATCATTCTTGTCAAAGACAACTCTGCGATCAAACATGCAGCCATTATCGAAATCCAAGAGTAAAGAAAACCACGGTCGCAAGAAGCTACAACCTGTTGAGGAATTGCATGCTCCAGCTCGAAGACTTTTTCCGCGGAGGCGCGTCATAGTGCATGGATACGATGATCTGTGGCAAGCTGACATTGTAGAAATGCGTCCATACTCGCGATTCAACCAGGTTCACCACTCACCGTCATCGATGTGTTTAGCAAGTATGCATGGGCGTTGCCACTCAAGAGTAAAAGTGGCGCTGAAGTGATTAAAGCGTTTGCAAAGATATTTAGAGATCGATATCCGAAAAATTTGCAAACCGATCAAGGAAAAGAATTTTACAACGCCGATGTGCAGAAACTCTTGGCAAAGCATGACGTTAATCATTATTCGACGTATTCGGCGATGAAGGCCTCCGTCGTAGAACGTTTCAATCGAACTTTGAAGAACAATATGTGGAAACTGTTTACGCTCAATGGAACCTATAGATGGACCAATGCGCTACCAAGTCTACTTGCAGACTATAACGCACGAAAACATAGAAGCATCGGAATGCGTCCTTGCGATGTTACCCCTGCGATCGTCGATAAGCTGCTAGCCACCGTATAGACTAACATAAAGATCGCTGTTTCAGCGAGATTCAAGTTGGGCGAGTTTGTGCGCTTGAGCAAATTTAAAACCATATTCGATAAAGGCTATACGCCGAATTGGACCACGGAGGTGTTCAAGATACCCAAAGTACAAGCAACTAATCCCGCAACGTATCTGCTGGTCGATTCCTGTGGAAAACCTGTTGCCGCAGGATTCTATGACCACGAGCTGTTTTAATAACTCCTCTACGGTTCCCTGCGTTGATCCTCTAAAGCTTTATAACACTATCTGTGTCCGTATATAGAATTTTACAATTTTTTCCATGCCTGGGCGACATGCACTGGTGGTGAAATTCGTACAAACAAATTTTTGATATGTCTAGAATGCACATAGCCACGTATATCGGTTTGTTGAATTTCATCTCGAGTTTTCGCAATTCAACAACTATTAAATTTTCCCAAAAAACCTTTTGCTGTGGAAATTCGGTTTCGCGATCATTGCCTCCGCGCCATATCGCCCTTCCCAATGTGTCAAAAGTTTTACATCCACATGGTTTCGTACATTTTCCATAGTTTTGCCGAATACCGCGTTGTTCATCAATTTGTACAAATTTTTTTCAAAATCGTTTGTCGCGCTTGTTCTAAACCGTGTATTGAGTTCGATGTAATCGCGGAGCCAGGGGGATTGATTGAATTGAAGCACACGGTGTATCTTTGTAATACGAAGACCGTAACGCGTGCACTGCTGCAGGTTGCGGTAATGGATGACGTAACGCTGCTTATCGTATACCGTCGCGAGTAACTTGTCCTGCCTGCTGCCAGGTGGTTTGGCACGCGTCGGGCAGAACGGTAGATCGGCATGAGCGTCGTGCAGACGTTGCGGATATTTCAGATCTACCTCGAGAATGTACCCCGTGGGCGAATCGACCGGGATTGAAGACACGTCAAAATTTACAGCATCTTCGACCCATTAAAATTTAGCGTATGGTAAGGTCTGACACATTGCCCATCCATACAAATTGTTCACATCAAAGTACATCAAGTACGATGACTTTTCCGATGCGTCGTAAGATGACATGTACTTGTTATTGGCATGTGCGTATCTTCCGGACCATTGACTTAAACCCCCACGTATACCGCGTTCGATAAACTTGACCATATCGATGTCTGTGAGCAATTCGAATGTAATTTTAGTATGCTTTAGCATTGCATCCCATGTGAAACCAGGTAGAGTATAATAATGCGCTGAATGCAATCCGTAACTCTTGATACAACTTTCGCTAAAATTTTCAAAAATATCTGCCAATAACAAGACATCTGTTTTCAAATACAAGTCGCTGTATTCGCCCCAGGTTCCAATCTCGAAACGCTGCCAGACAGTTTCGGCGTGTGCGTAATCGCTCTCGGATACAGTCTCACCCGTTAACGAACTGTAGAATGATTCGCGCGGCGGTAAGCATGGGTCCTGCAGTTTGTCCTCGCAATCAAGATATTCATATGGAAAGACACCCTTTCGCGTCAATAAATTGAAATCCTCGGTGGATAATGTTTCAAATTGGGGTCGTAAAATTTGTAATTTATCAGTGCTAAGGAAAGATGCTAATTTGTCGAGACTAGTATTGAGAAATTTGTACGAATCGATGAATCAAAATTTAATACAATTTCGCGAGTCTGAATCAGCCGTATCTTCGACATCTTTTGTGAAAGAAATATACTTTTGTTTCGTTATAGGTAATACATCAACGTGACCTTCAAAAGCGGTAGCTATTTCCTCGATAATAAAATGTGAATTGTAGCCGGATAAATTATGGAAAACTATGGGGATGTAAAACGCGTTTTTATAATTTAAATTGCACTCCGAATGTGCTGGGCCTCTAAACCGTCCGGATAGATGGCAATGATCGTGGACTCGTATATCGCTAGCCTCGAATGGTTCTTCGCAAATATGACAGTGTGTTGCATTGTGAAATACCGTCAACTGTTCAGGAGTTAAATCCAGCATTGGACCATTACTGGACAAGATGGGTTTGACAAAGTTTGCAAAATTTTTCAATTCGTCTACGAACCACGAAACACAATCCGCGTCGCGGCGGCATCGATACGTCGATAGCGATGTATCGTACGAACAATGCATATAATATGCTATGCTATGCACTTTATGGTGCTGATACGCGCGCTATTTATTTATATCACCAATTTGGCGGTTGTCCCCTGTTTTTGCGATGATGCACTCCAGATCTGCATATACCACGAAGGGGAGCCGCTCCTTCCTACAGTGGTTGTTGAAGCTGAGCAGATTTTTGCCTTCGCTGGGCAGTAGGATGGCGCAGTCATTCATTTGCCCACAGTCCACTGAATGGGTCTCCAACTTCTCGACGGATCCGAAGTAGTGCATGCATCTGTAAACCCAAAAATTTTTTATTTAATTTGTTTCGTGAGATATTTCAGCATTTCATAAGTGTATATACATACCGATCACAGATGAATTTTTTCCCATTGTGCCTGCTCCGCTGCATGCCTACCAGCCGGGACAAGTCCTTGACCAGCACAAAGTGCCCTACATCGCCGTGCTCTCGATTCGGTGTGTAGAGCAGGTTGACGTGTCGATCCCTCTTTTGGTTGGTGAGGCGCAGTGGAAAGACTGTTGACTGTTTCTCCTCCTCGAAACTGTAGACGTTGGCGGAGATGTTATTTTGCCGCTCAAACTTCCCAATTTGCGCCAGGGACATTGGAAACTCGATGGAGATTTAGCACCAATGTATAGTGCGGATATGAGCTTGGGCGATGGGGATTTCTTTCCACAGGATGGAGAGCGGCGACCACTGCCCACGCGAAACATGCATTATCCTCGGATTGTACGCTAATCGTCGCTCTCTTCACCAACAATTCCCACGGCA
The DNA here is from genome assembly GCA_963855975.1 of Andrena chrysosceles. Lineage (NCBI taxonomy): Eukaryota > Metazoa > Arthropoda > Insecta > Hymenoptera > Andrenidae > Andrena > Andrena chrysosceles. Next base: position 19,333,058 of record OY979769.1, on the reverse strand, counting down.
ACTTGTAGTGGCATCCCGCACGCAGCGGATTGTACTTGTTGACATTGACGGTCAGATTCATGATTCTCGTCAATGCCCATCCGCTGTCGCGTTCCTGGAACTCTGCCAGCGATGCCAGGCTGGGTTCGATGACGCATCTCTGGTACCACTCCTGCAGATCGGATGTGCGGAAGAGTTCGCAGTTCCGGGTATTGATGCTTTTACAAGCATGCTTGTCACCCGCCACAAATTCGCCGTTGAACACCGTGTCTACTTTGATGTTCCGATATTTCTTCAAAGCACCCCGCACATGCTCCAGCACAATGGTCCCTGCATCGAGGAGGAAGTTGCGCGGCTCGATGTAGTTCGAATTGAGCACGGCACCAGTTAATACGCGGGTATCGAAAGCAGTGTCTATTTCGCGCCACAAAAGTCCTGTGCTCGAATGTCCCCGGAAGGAATGTTTCAATCATTCGATCCGCGTGATTCGAGCAACCAACGATTGTTGAACACCGGTCGATAATCGCGGGCGTTTTACGCGGCTACATTGTTCTAAAGATTCGATACACGCGTTGCATCGTTCTTCCCACGCGAGATACTCTTCCCGTGAAATCAATCGTGCGGATTGATCCAATAATTGGTGTTCTACTTGCGCGAATTCTTCCATGGTCATAAAAGGAATGTAGTGTCTTTTCCGCGCAACACGTTGCAACGATTTGAGACTTTGCACAGTTTAGAGCACATATTTATACCTACACTGCGATTTGTTATCTCTGTCTAACTCTTTTGACGTACCCCCTCCCTCCAATGCAAAAAGCCGATCCTTCCCGATATCACCCGAGGCAATTTCCGCTGATGCAGCATAATTCTCTCTATGATTCACATATGATAAATTAGTGCGCAAAATCATCCGAGGAAAGAGTCTAGCAGGGTAAGTATGTGCAAACGGCCCCTACGCCGATTCCAGGAGTTGTTATTTTTTAAACAATGCTCCTTGCCTAAAAAACCATTGTGTAAAGTTTTAGATCGCTACCCCCCCCCCCCCGTTTAAGGGTAATACCTTAATATATACCTTAATATATAAGCTCATTGGCTCCGAGGAAGCGTTTGTTTGGGGTATAACCAATAGTAATTTGTTTCGGCACCAATGAACGCCAACGATTCGTCGGTCGGCAAGTTCCTTCTAAAATGAGCTCGAGTATAGACCCTATTAATATCTGGGAAATATTCGCATTTAGCGCATGCGCGTTGTTCCACAGCTACCTTCACCGTCACACTTCAATCTCCCAAACAAACCGCAATCATTTCTTCCATTCGCATTTAAATGACACGTGTTTAGGCTCGCGACAAGTACTCCTTCTTGACACAAAACCCCTCATATTTAAAATATAATGATTTTCTTTAAATTATTTAACTATGTTCCACCATCTCGACCATCTTTAAGATTTTTTATATAATAGTTTGATAATAGAGCATTATTCTTGATTTTTTTGGAGGTTGTCACTCAAAGGGTTGTTTAGAAAAACCACCCCCAAAAAATTAATTATTTTTTTCCACCCTTAATAATAGATTTGAAATTTAGGAAAAAATACACGAAGTACAGTTAGTAAGTAGCTATATTGTCGTTTTTTTCATTCAAATATCTTTAGTAGTACCCGAGATAAAAAATAATAACGCTAAGGGTGTTTACCTCCGTATTACCCTTAAACGGGGAGGGGGGGAGTAGCGATCTAAAACTTTACACAATGGTTTTTTAGGCAAGGAGCATTGTTTAAAAAATAACAAATCCTGGAATCGGCGTGGGGGCCGTTTGCACAAACTTACCCTGCTAGACTCTTTCTGCGGACTCCACATAATTCTAAGATTTGACGTTCCCAAAAGTATTATATTACATTGAACACGTGTCGAGACTTTTATCCTTGAGGGTGGGTTCAAATTACATGTGATATGCTGCGATGTTAAGATCAAAAAACATTATGAAAAAATTGTTAGCTTTAGAATGTATGTTTACCACATATTGGTTCGCTACATCGTTGATTCAAAAAAATTATTATTTCCCTGAGTTGGAAATAAATGTCTGTATGCCGCATGTTGGTACGGAAAAAGAATTCTGCTGACGCTGCGTAATTCTATGATTCGCGCCTTCTTCACACCGCTACATGATGGCTGCTCCAGAGGACTTAAATTACGCACGTTATCGCGCGATACGCCGCGACGTTAAATCGGAACGGTTTAGAATGCATGCGATTGTAGCCCTAAGTAGTGTTGTCTCTTTCCCTCCTCTGAAGACGCGGTGTGTAAAAAGCCGATCTTTCCCGAGATCGTCCGATAAATAACGGACGCGTGTGACGCTTGGTATAAGTAGTATAGCAAAGTGGGTTCAAACGCAGGTCCTCTGAGGGGAGCGCGGGGGCGGGGGGAAGTGAGGGCGCGCGGGGAAGCGCGGCGGAGGGAAACATGGGCACGGGGCCTGCGGGGAGAGGAAGACCGGTTGCGCGCGCAAGTGCCGCGGAGTGGGGGAAGCCACAATCGTGGAGTGGATCACTCCAGGCCGAGCCGCCGCGGAGACCGGGCCCACCGCCGAAAACTTTTTAGACCTAACCGGAGGGAGAGAATGACCCTCTAAAAAAATTTCTGGGGGGGCGGATCTTGTCTGAAAAAACTCTTTTTCAGACTCGATCCACTCCCAGAAATTTTTTCCCCCAAATATTTTTTTCCAAACCAATATGCGACATACAGAAATTTCCAATACAGAGAAATAATAATTAATTTTTATCAGATGATGTTTCGGGCAATGTCGGGAAAGATCGACGTTTTCTCACCACGTCTTCGGAGGGTGGGAAAGAGATAGAGCATTACTTTAAAGCTAAAATCTGGGAGAGGGAAAGAGACGGCGCTACATAGTGGTACAATCACATTTTATTCTAAAGCTAACAGTATTCTAAAGCGTTCCGATTTAACGTCGCGGCGTATCGCGCGATCGTATGTAATATGAGTCCTCCCCGGGACACCTGCATGTGATGACGTCATTCAACGACGCGAAGAACGCTCGAGCGAAATAGAATTATGCAGTGTCTGCAAATCTTAGAATTAGGTGGTGAGGAGGACGATGGATAAATAAAATGGAAACAGAATATAAGTTTAAGAAATTTTATTTAAAATTAAAAGAATATAATTTAACATTTTTTCCCACGAGCATCAGCTAGAATATCATTGATGGCGCATACTACCAGTTCGCAATCTACATGATAATCCTCACAGTAATGTTCACTATCACATATGATTTTAGCAGCACGACGCACATCTAATGTTTCGCAGGCAACATCGCTCTGTTGTAGCACGTTAACAAAAGTTTCAAATTTCGTCTTCACATCTCTGCTAATTCGATGCAGCCACGGATACACATAGTCTATACATGGTTCAAGATTTAATAAAAATGTTACAGTTTCCGGTTTGAAATACAGCGGCTTATTATGTAGCATCATCTTTACAATCGGAGAATTATAGATATCACAAAAATCCATCGTTAATTGATCCATCTGCATCGAAGGTGATCCAGGTAATCGTGAACGTTCTTCGATAGCATCACGATTATTGCATAGCACACCCCATGTATTATATGGTAACGTGAGGTACATCCCACGATTGTCGCCGAGAATAATTTCTACATCGATCGTAGGCCGTACTCTGATTCCAATTTCCAAATATTTGCTGCCCATGGATGTTAATGCGTATCTTCTGACCATGATACGTGATGTTCGGCGCGGGCTAAGAGAACAATCAAAGCTATGAAAGTGTCCGCTCGTATTAGGAATAAACATAAAAAAAATTTTGAGAAGATGTGAAAATTAAGCCTTACCAAGCAACTGTATCCTCCCCGCATTGAGCTATGCCATCATCTTGCACGATCGGAACGTAATAATTCTTGCGTTCAACGTTTCCTTCGGCACTGGTACTGCACATTTTTTTTTTCAGAGCACAATTTGTTCCGTCGAAAGTCACTGAGGCTACTGAGCGATTGATTGAATAGCGTTCGGGAGACTGGCTTAAATAGAGGTGCAATTGCTTCCCCCCACCACAGCAGTTTATTTTAAAGCTACCAATTTTTCCATAATGTGTTTCAATCTTAACGTCACAGCATATCGAAAGATCGTATGTAACTTGAGCCCCATCCTCAAGGATAAAAGTCTCGACACGTGTTGAATGTAATATAATACTTTTGTGAACGTAGAATCTTAGAATTATGCGGAATCTGCAGAAACTGTGTCGGATGATTTTGCGCGCTAATTCGTCATATGCATGAATCATAGAAAGAATTTTGCTGTATCAGCAGAAACTGCATAGAACTGTGTTGGGTCGGATCGTCGTTTTTGCATTGGAGGGAGGGGGTACGCCAAAAGAGTAAGACAGATCGCAAATCATGACACCGGTCATAAAAGCGCGCTCCAAACTGCACAATGCCTCAAATCGTTGCAACGTGTTGCGTGGAAAAGACATATTACATTCCTTTTTACGACCATGGGAGAATTCGCGCAAGTAATCCGCCAATTATTGGATCAATCCGCACGATTGATTTCGCGAGAAGAATACCCCGCGTGGGAAGAATGGTGCAACGAGTGCATCGATACTTTAGAAGAACACAGCCGCGTAAAACGTCCTCGATTATCGATCGGTGTTCGACAATCGCTGGTTGCTCGAATCGCGCAGCTCGAAGGACTAAAATATTCGTTGCGCGGCCGTTTTGTGCATGAAGGTGCAGGACATTCGAGTACGGGACTTTTGTGGCGCGAAATAGACAGCGTTCGATAGCCGCGTGTTAAATGGTGCCGTGTTAAACTCGAATTACATCGAGCCGCGCAACTTCCTCCAAGATGCGGGGACCATTGTGCTGGAGCATGTGCGGGGTGCCTTGAGGAAACATGGGCACCTCAAAGTAAACACTGTATTCAACGGTGAATTTGTGGCGGGTGGCAAGCATGCTTGTAAAAGCATCAACACCCGAAACTGCGAACTCTTCCGCACATCCGATCTGCAGGAGTGGTACCAGAGATGCGTCGTCGAACTCACCCTGACATCGCTGGAAGAGTTCCAGGAACGCGACAGCGGATGGGCATTGACGAGAATCCTCAACCTGACCGTCAATGTCAACAAGTACAATCCGCTGCGCGCGGGGTGTCACATCCAGTTGCCGCAGGAATTGTCATTGAAGAAGGCAACGATCAATGTGCAATCCCCAGACAATGCGTGTTTCGCGTGGACAGTGGTCGCCGCTCTCCATTCTGCCCAAGGAGATACCGCGCGCCCAAGTTCGTACCCGCACTATACGTCTGTGCTAAATCTCCAGGGCATTGAGTTCCCAATGTCCCTGGGGCAAATTGGAAAATTTGAGCGGTTGAACGAAATCTCCATCAACGTCTACAGCTTCGAGATGGAGAAGACGAAGACGGTCTTTCCGTTGCACCTCACCAGCCAAAAGAGGGATCAACACGCCAACCTGCTCTCTCTACACACCGAATCAAGAGCACGGCGATGTAGGGCACTTTGTGTGGATCAAGAATTTGTCCCGGCTGGTGAGCGCACAGCTGAGCAAGAACAAAGCCAAGAAATTTATCTGTGATCGGTATGTATATAAACTTATGAAATATTGAAATGTGTTGCGAAAAAAAATTAAATAAAAGATTTTGGGTTTACAGATGCATGCACTACTTCGGATCCGCCGCGAAGTTGGAGACCCATGCAGTGGACTGTGGGCAAATGAATGACTGCGCCATTCTGCCGCCCAGTGAAGGCAAAAATTTGCTCAGCTTCAGCAACCACTGCAGGAAGGAGCGACTGCCCTTCGTGGTGTACGCAGATCTCGAGTGCATCATTGAGAAAACAGAGGACAACCGCCAAATTGGTGATATAAATAAATTGCGCGTGTATCAGCACCACAATGTGCATAGCGTCGCATATTATATGCATTATCGATGTCGCCGCGACGCGGATTGTGTTTCGTGGTTCGTACACGAATTGAAAAATTTTGCAAACTTTGTCAAACCCATTCTGGCCAGTAATGTTCCAATGCATGATTTAACTCCCGAACAGTTGTCGACATTTCACAATGCAACACACTGTCATATTTGCGAAGAACCATTTGAGGCTAGCGATATACGAGTCCACGACCATTGCCATCTGTCCGGACGGTTTAGAGGCCCAGCACATTCGGAGTGCAATTTAAATTATAAAAACGCGTTTTACATCCCCATAGTTTTCCATAATTTATCCGGCTACAATTCACATTTTATTATCGAGGAAATAGCTACCGCTTTTGAAGGTCACGTTGATGTATTACCTATAACGAAACAAAAGTATATTTCTTTCACAAAAGATGTCGAAGATACGGCTGATTCAGACTCGCGAAATTGTATTAAATTGCGATTCATCGATTCGTACAAATTTCTCAATACTAGTCTCGACAAATTAGCATCTTTCCTTAGCACTGATAAATTACAAATTTTACGATCCCAATTTGAAACATTATCCACCGAGGATTTCAATTTATTGACGCGAAAGGGTGTCTTTCCATATGAATATCTTGATTGCGAGGACAAACTGCAGGACCCATGCTTACCGCCGCGCGAGTCATTCTACAGTTCGTTAACGGGTGAGACTGTATCCGAGAGCGATTGCGCACACGCCGAAACTGTCTGGCAGCGTTTCGAGATTGGAACCTTGGGCGAATACAGCGACTTGTATTTGAAAACAGATGTCTTGTTATTGGCAGATATTTTTGAAAATTTTCGCGAAAGTTGTATCAAGAGTTACGGATTAGATTCAGCGCATTATTATACCCTACCTGGTTTCACATGGGATGCAATGCTAAAGCATACTAAAATTACATTCGAATTGCTCACAGACATCGATATGGTCAAGTTTATCGAACGCGGTATACGTGGGGGTTTAAGTCAATGTTCCGGAAGATACGCACATGCCAATAACAAGTACATGTCATCTTACGACGCATCGGAAAAGTCATCGTACTTGATGTACTTTGATGTGAACAATTTGTATGGATGGACAATGTGTCAGACCTTACCATACGCTAAATTTTAATGGGTCGAAGATGCTGCAAATTTTGACGTGTCTTCAATCCCGGTCGATTCGCCCACGGGGTACATTCTCGAGGTAGATCTGAAATATCCGCAACGTCTGCACGACGCTCATGCCGATCTACCGTTCTGCCCGACGCGTGCCAAACCACCTGGCAGCAGGCAGGACAAGTCACTCGCGACGGTATACGATAAGCAGCGTTACCTCATCCATTACCGCAACCTGCAGCAGTGCACGCGTCATGGTCTTCGTATTGTACAAAGATACACCGCGTGCTTCAATTCGCTCAAACTCCCTGGCTCCGCGATTACATCGAACTCAATACACGGTTTAGAACAAGCGCGACAAACGACTTTGAAAAAAATTTGTACAAATTGATGAACAACGCGGTATTCGGTAAATCTATGGAAAATGTACGAAACCATGTGGATGTAAAACTTTTGACACATTGGGAAGGGCGATATGGCGCGGAGGCAATGATCGCGAAACCGAATTTCCACAGCAGAAGTGTTTTTTCGGAAAATTTAATAGTTGTTGAATTGCGAAAACTCGAGGTGAAATTCAACAAACCGGTATAAGTGGGTATGTGCATTCTAGACATATCAAAAATTTGTTTGTACGAATTTCACCACGAGTGCATGTCGCCCAAGCACGGAAAAAATTGTAAAATTCTACCGACACAGATAGTCTCATTTATCACATTCAATGCGATGATATCTACGAGTCCATGAAACACAATATCGATAGATTCGACACGAGCGATTATCCTACCGACAATCCATATAATATGCCGCGCGTAAATAAGAAGGTTCCGGGGCTGATGAAGGACGAAAATAACGGTGCGATAATGACCGAATTCGTAGGTCTTAGAGCGAAAATGTATGCACTTCGCGTAGACGGCAAAAAGATACGAAAAAGGCGAAAAGCATCAAGACCAACGTCATAGCCAGAACGATAACTTTCGACGACTACGCGCAATGTTTGCATAGGGAGATCGAAATGGTTCGCAGACAATCATGCATACGGGCTAAATTTCATAAAGTGTACACCATTTCGGAATCTAAAATCGCTCTAAGCCCATACGACGACAAGCGGCATATCGTAGCCGATTCGACCGACACTCTGCCCTGGGGTCATTATAATATCCCATTGTAAAATAGAAATTGTATTTATTAACTCGTTTCTTATAAATAGTGGAATTATTGTATAATATAAAATTTTTCGCGCATGTATAGAAAATTATTATTATTGTATTTATTAACGCATTCATATAAATAGGGGGAATTATTGCGCAACATAAAATTGTTCACTCATGCATATGTATCATTGTATGGGTTACCTTCACTTACCCGACAATCATTTCATCGACAATCATTTCACCGACACGATTTCATCGACACCGCATTTCGCCGACAGTATTTTCTCACCGACACGATTAGATCACCGACAATCATTTCACCGACAAACATTTCACCGACAATCATTTCACCGACAAGGGCCGTCTTAACAAATTTGAGCGCCCTGGGCTATAAAATTTGGTGCCTCAACACCTCAAGTAAACTGCAGTTTCTTCCCAATCGGTGCATGGCGGTACATCGTATAGATTTAATGGTTGCCGTGAAAAAAGAATTTCAACATGCGCTGACGCGTCGCGAGCCCGGTGTGCCTCGGCCCGGGTCGGAGTGGTTCGGGCGCGGTCGGCCGGGCACTTGTCGTCTCCCTCACTCCCGGTCGGACTACCGCGCGCTCGATTCCTCGCGTGCTGGGACGCTACGTCACATCCCCCTCTTTCATCGGAGAGAGATGCGAACGTACGGCCTCTTTGGTTTGTTCGCATCGTCACTATTTTCTAAATTTATGCCCGCTGGCTACCCGTCACCTTTAATACTAAACTTATGCCCGCCGGCTACCCACCACCTTGAATAACTAAACTTATGCCCGCAGTCTACCCGTCACCTTTAATAACTAACTTAGCCTACGTACTTATATTAGCTTAAATTTGATCAGGGTCGGGGTGATGCGGCGGAGCTGGATCGTCCGTCCGTACTGGCGGACGCGGAAGCGCTGGCCCTCTCGAAGGCGCTCCAGGTCCACGACGGTCCATCCCTGGTCGTCTGGTCGCTCCTCCTGGTCCCTGGGGGTCGTGTCCCTTCTGGCTGCGGACGAAGGCCCGGGTGGGGTATCGGCGGGGGGCCTCGGCATCGGTGGCCCTTCCGGTGGAGGTGCTGCTTGCGGCTCCGGTGCTGCGATCGGCCCTGGCGGAGGTGCGCCTCGTTTCTTCCGGCGTCGCCGATGCACGCGGCCGGCCTCGGCCTCGCTTCGCCGGTGCTTCGGTGCCCTGGGTTGTTGGATCGACCCCGTGGGTGGTGTCCTTGGCCTGGGTCGTGTCGGCCGGGGGACGGTCGGTGCTGCGGACCTGGCGGAGGTGCGTTGCCGCGGCTCCGTTTCCCGTGTCCGAGGTGGTGGTGAAGGCGACGGTGTTGGTCGTTGCACCGGGGACGGCGTCCATTCTGGCAATCGGAGATCCTTGCCCGGTGTTGGGGGCAAGGACGGCTCTTGCGGGCGGTCGGGTGTCGGTAGCTCCTCGTCGGAATCCTCCCCGAACAACTCGCGGAATCGTGGCCTCAGGCGTGGATTCATCAGCTCCGGCGCGTGTTTGTCTAGGAGGTCTTCCATGGCTCAACTGACTTGAATCCGTGTCCTTACCGTCGTTACGCGCGTTGACATTGCTTTCGGGCTCGTTGTTTTGTCCTCTGGCCGGCGGTTGGTTATTGATGTTTTCATCGCATGGTTTGATATCCTTTACGTGAACTCGGCGGCTGCGATTGTTGTTGTCCTTTAGCAGAACGAGGTTGGGGCCCAGGAACTTGATTACGCGGTACGGACCTGAGAATTTTGGCGCGAGTTTTGCGGCGAAGCCTTCCGCCGCACTGGATAGGTGGTGCTCCCGCTGCATTACGGTTGATCCGAGAGCGGGACGCCAGTCCCGGTGGTTACGGTTGAAATATTTCTTTTGGCTCTCGGAGGCTTGGGCTTGATTATATCGTGCCAATTCAAGCGTGTCCTGCAGGTCCTGGATTTGCTCTTGTCGGAAACGGGTGCTGCCTTGTTCGGGATTACCCAGCGTTGTGTCCGGCGGTTGATACAGGGTGGCGGGAGGAGTCAATTCGTGGCCGTAGTTGAGGAAGGCCGGTGGGAAACCGGTACTTTCGTGTTTCGCAGTGTTGTATGCGAACACTACTTCGGGTATCCACTGATCCCAGTGGCGGTGGTTCTCGGTGGTGTATTGGGCGATCATAGTTTTGAGTACCCTGTTCACTCGTTCGACGGGGTTGCACTGTGGGGAATACGGTGGTGTTTTTCGGTGTTCGCTCCCAGCATCCTTGAGGAGGTGCGTGAATTCTCGACTCTCGAACTGTTTGCCGTTGTCGGTGATGACCATACGGGGGCACCCGTGCTGAAGCAGGATGCGATCCTTGAATGCCCTTGCTACGGCCGGTGCAGTGGCCTGTCGGAGCGGTTGGACCTCGACCCACTTGGTCAGTTTGTCTTGGATGACGCACAGAGTCGTGTGGCCCTTACTGGAGCGGGGCAGGGGACCGACCAAGTCGGCGGAGACTATTTCCCATGGTTTGGTGACAGGTGTGGTAAACATCTGTCCTGCCGGGGCTTCCTGCTGCACTTTATATTGTAGGCACGACCCGCACTGCCGGACATATTTCGCTGCTTCTCGAAACATGCCCGGCCAGTAGTACCGCTGGGCGAGTCGGGCGGCGGTTTTCGTGATCCCCAGGTGGCCGGCGGTCGGTACGTCGTGATTCTCGGCCAGGATGGCCGGTCGGAGGTGGCGAGGGACGCACATTTTCCACTCGTATTCCTTGGACTGTGGTTGTCCGGTGAGGTTGGCGATATGGCGGTAGAGTCGTCCTTTGGAGATCCGATATTCGGGGTATTTCGATGGGTCGTTCGTGACTTGTTCGGTGATTCGCTGGTACCACGGACAACCCGTGGGGTCGTCTACCGTGTGTATGCCGGCTGGTATTCGGGAGAGGGCGTCGGCCACCCAGTTCATGGCCCCTTTTCGATACTTGATAGTGAAATCATATTGTTGGAGTTCTAAACTCCAGCGTGCCAGTCGGCCGGATGGGTTTTCGATTGTCTGTAGCCATTTTAAGGCGTGATGGTCAGTGAGAATGGTGAACTGGTATCCTTCGAGGTAGGCTCTCATTTTTCGTACTCCCCAAATTACCGCTAGACACTCCTTTTCTGTTGTGGAGTAATTCCTTTCGGCCTGGTTGAGTGTGCGACTGGCGTAGGCGATCACTTGTTCCCCTTCCTCGGCCTCCTGGGTTAGAACGACCCCGAGGCCATCCTGGCTGGCATCAGTCTGGAGGGTAAACGGTCGGGTGAAGTCGGGGCAGGCTAGTACTGGGGCGGTGGCTAATTGCTGTCGCAAAGCGTGGAAAGCGGTCTCCTCCGCGGGGCCCCAATTCCATTTCTGCTTTTTGTGCAGCAATTTCGTCAGTGGTGCCGTGGTGTCGGAAAAATGAGTGATAAAACGGCGGTACCAGGATACCATCCCCAGAAAGCGTCGTAGCTCGCGGATGTTGGTCGGTGGCGGCATTCCGAGTATGACTTGCACCTTGTCGGGGTCGGTCTTGATTCCTTGTGTAGTTATCACGTGCCCGACGTACTTTAGTTCGGTGCGGCCGAAATCGCATTTTTCGGGATTTATTCGTAGGTTGGCGATTTGTAATCGGTGTAACACTTCGCGCAAATTTTGCATGTGTTCCTCGAATGTTCGTCCGAGCACGATTATATCGTCGAGGTAAGCGAAGGCTCGGGGTTCCATGTCAGGGCCAATGACGCGGTCGAGCAGACGCTGGAACGTAGCTGGAGCTGAATGCAGGCCGAAGGGCATGACCCGGAATTGATAGAGCCCTCGTCCAGGCACGGTGGAGGCGGTGATTGGTCGGCTCTCAGGGGCGAGGAGTACTTGCCAGTACCCGTTCGCTAAATCTATTGTGGATATGAAACGCGCTTCCCGCAGTTTGCTGAGGGTGGCCTCGACCTGAGGCAAGGGGTACGCATCTCGCTGGGTGACCTGGTTGACACGGCGGAAGTCAATGCAGAATCGGCGTTTCCCATTCTTTTTCCGGACGAGTACGATTGGGGTACTCCACGGGCTGCTGGAGGGTTCAATGACGCCGTCGGCCAACATCTTGCTGACCTCTTCGTCGATGATTTTCTGCATGGCGGGGTTGCGGGGTGTGTACCGTTGTATAAGCGGTGTCGCGTTCTCTACCCGGATGACATGTTCGGTAAGGTGGGTGGTGCCGCGTAATCCTTGAAATTTCGGCAATTCTTCGTCGAGGAGCCGTTGCCAAGCCTTAATTTGCGCCGGGGTGCAGGTTGCTATTCCTGGCGTAACTTCAAGGGTGGCGGCGTCGGGAATCAGTATCCGGTTCCGGAATGTCATTCGGACTCTTAGCTTCTTTAGGGCGTCGATTCCTAGGACAACCGGATGTGCCAGCGTGGGGAGAATCGCGTAACGATGGGTCAGTGGCTGACCATCCACCCGGGCGGTCACCTTCAGGTCCCCTGCCTGGGATACTTCGAGTCCGTTGGCCATGCGAACGCAGTGTTGCGCGGGGGTTGGGAAGTTGCCGTGACGTCGGCAATGGTGGGCCACGTCTTCACGGATGTACGAATACGTGGCCCCGGTATCTAGTAGGGCTCGGTAACGGCGGCCGTGTAGTAGGAATGTGACGAACGGCCGGGCAGTCTGGTCCGGGGAGGTTAGTGGGGCGCGGTGGCGTTCGGTGTCGGGGTGGCGCCCTGTTCCCCGGGCCTCATGGCGTTTCCCGACGTTGGCGGGCACGGGCAATCTCGTGACCATCGGCCGTCCGTTCCACAGCGCGAGCAGAACTGGCGTACTGGCTGGCGACAATCCTGACGGTAGTGTCCCCTCTGTCCGCACCGCCAGCAGCAAGTCTCGCGATTGTACTCGGGCGAGACAATATTTAGGCCGGTTGCGTTGTTCCGGGGTTTAGTGGTCGTGGTGGTTCCGGAAGCGGTGCTTTGGGTCTTCTTTTCTTTTAATATGCCCTCGTATTCGAGGGCAGACCGTAATAATGCTGTGACGGAGGTGCAACTATTACTGCGTATGAATTCTCGGTACTCGGGTAAGAGGTTACGGTGAATTCTTTCGAGCTGTCTGGCGGGCGAGAGTTGGCCGTATCGTCGAATCATGGTCTGTATGTCGGTGATATAATCGCTGGCTTTTTCTCCGGGCTTTTGCTTGCGTTGTTGGATGGCTTCCTCCTGGTCGTTTTCGCTGAAGACTGGAATATAATATAGGCGGAAGCTTTCTTCGAAGTCTCTCCAGCTTCCCCAGGAAGAGCGGTTGTTTCGGTGCCATAGGAGGGCCTGACCCCTGAGTAATTCTGGGAGACACCGGAGGAGTTGCTCCTCCGTGATGCCGTAACTTTCCTGCAGTTCACATATCCGTTCTAGGAAGTTTTGAGCATCCTTGGTGCCGTCGAAATGGCAACCCCATTTCCGAACGCGGTCCATGGCGAACGTGATGGGTGTCGGCGTGGGCGTTAAGTCGTCGAACGATACGAGGGGCGTCGTGTCGGAAGACGCGTTAGGCGTCGGTTCGTGGTCGTCTTTCCCCATGGTATCTGTCCCGACGATATACTGTCGAAGGCGAGTACGTAGCTGATCGAATTTACCTTCGGTATCCAGGTTGGCCTCTCTTAGGGCCTGGACGAGTTCTTCCTTGTTTAGTTGGTAAAGTTTTGTCAACTTCGAACTCATTTGCCGTTTTCCTTTCTTATTGACTGAGTCCCTGTTTGGGCACCATTTGTGACGTATGTCACTCCGGAGGTAAGGATCGGCGTGATTAGCTGTAGTCGGTAAGACAGAGTTCGTTTACGCCGATTTCTTAAATAACGTAATTCTTTATTACTAGTCCTGGGTTTCGAATACATATAACAATATACGACGGCTGAAGCGGGCTTGGGCCGGCTTTTCAATTGCGCTGACTGGTACTGGATACGGAGTAGTCGTGGAGGTCGGACAGTGTCCTCGCACCTCTGGACTCGGAACGGACGAGATAGAGACCGGGCGGTATCCCGGTGATTCTATGTCGGCGCGAAGCGATTGGGAGACCGGGCAACTTCCAGGCGTCTCGGTACGGGCGGCTAGAGACCGGGCAGCATCCTGGCGTCTCTGCAACGGAGGAAGTCGAGACCGGGCAACTTCCAGGCGTATCGGTACGGGCGGCTAGAGACCGGGCAGCATCCGGGCGTCTCGGCAACGGAGAAATTCGAGACCGGGCAACTTCCAGGATATACAAAGAAAATTGAAAAAATCACGGCATTTATGTATAGCTAATAGTCTAAAAATAATGTACGTAATATGACTTAATTACCTGAGAAAGAAGAAATCAGCTATGAAAGATAATCTTTTTCGTCCGATTTCAAAATTTTCAAAATGGCGTCGCGCGCATTTCGTATTGGCGCCACCTACCGGGTGTTTAAGATACTTTGAGTCCGCGTCGGTATTTGGGGTCTGTGTTGGTATTTGGGGCCCGTGTCGGTAAATTTCCTAGGTTTTTCATACATTTCGTATTGGTCCCACCTGGTGGATGTTGGATTTTTAAGATACTTTGGGTCCGCGTTGGTATTTGGGGCCCGCGTCGGTAAATTTCCTAGGTTTTTCATACATTTCGTATTGGCGCCAGCTGGTGGATGTTGGATTTTTAAGATAGTTTGGGTCCGCGTTGGTATTTGGGGCCCGTATCGGTAAATTTCCTAGGTTTTTTCATACATTTCGTATTGACGCCACCTGGTGGATGTTTAAGGTAATTTGGGAACGCGTCGCCGCCGCGCAATCTCCTTACGCGTGCGGGGATCGGTGCGCAGGCGCGACCGCGACCGATTCGTGGAAATTCGCGTCTTCGACGATGATTTCTGAGATAGAGGGTGGACCAGGAAAAAAGATTTTTTCTCAGGAAATATTTGAATCGTGGGACCTATACAGCACACGTGCAATGATGTAAACATAGAACGATAATTATTGTAAATCAATCATCGCGATAGCCCATGGAATAAACACGACATTGCACCGTGCCATGCCGCGCACCTGGCGGATGATGGATGTTTAAGATACTTTGGGTCCGCGTTGGTATTTGGGCCCACCTTGGTAAATTTTTTAGGTTTTCCATACATTTCGTATTGGCGACACCTGTCGGATGTTTAACCCTCTGTTGTCACACCTACTTTTTCGAACGCCGTTGTCACACTGGATCAATTTAACCCTGTCAATTTTCAATCAGTTGTTATTTAAAAACTATTTGTTAAATTTAGTTTAAAAAATTCTGCGATAAAGTTTGAATATTGTAGAATATATGTCCATTGTTGAAAATTGACACTTAATGTGTGATCATGTTTAAAAAAAATTTAAAACAATATGAGTTCCGACAAAAAGACTTTTTGCTTAAAAATCATAACTTTTTTAATTTTTAATATTTTTAGGAAAAAATTTACAGTTATACTCTTGGGATATGCTGCTTTGATAAAAAAAAATAGTCCTATATCGGAGCATTCAAAAAGGTATTTATTGTGCAAACTGAATGGTGGCATCATTTGGGTTGAAAAACTCTTGCATTTGTATAGGAAATTTTTTTATTATTATTCCAAGAATATAAAATTTAATTTCAGCAATAACAATGTATGTTAAATTAAAAATAAGTCTATTACAGACTGCCACAGTCATTACATATATACCTAAGTACAAGTTATCTGTAATTTCGACCGTCTATTTAAACAATTTATGATATCGGCGCACATATTCGGTCATATAACAAATATTAAAAATTAATTCAACGCTATTTTGCGAATATAATGTTGTGAGTTTATTTCCAACGTTTCGGTCAAAATTCTGACCATCTTCAAGGAAAGTTAATAAAATCAAAAAATATATTGCATGTGCTGTTGAAGTTAGTCACTACCGTTTAAAATGAAACGTGGGACTCGCGAGCCGGTTTACTGGTGACTGAGGTAAACAATAGACAAACCAAGAGCATGTAGAAGGTGAACTAAGATATGGTCAGAAGAGACCGTTAAAAATTATGAATACTATAAACTCTCCAAATTTTACTGCCTTGAAAACTAACATTTTTACTAATGTAGTAAATTATACATACACTAATAGGTGTTGAACAGTACTAATTACATACCATTAAAAAGATATGTAAAGCCGTCAGATCATAGACATTAAATTAGAGAGATTCAATGGAGAAATACATCATAAGACATTACTTCCTCAGTAATGTTGCGTAGTAATTTTGTATTTTAGGAGTTTCATACCTAAGATTTACGCTCGGCTGTTTAATCATATGCAAAGTCTCCAAACGAATCCTCAGGTTCAAGTTAACTTCTCTATCAACCACTTTAACGCTGTCAAAGTCAAATCTATGATCAAATTCAAGTGAATGCTTAGTTAAAGCAGTATGTTGGAGGGGAGACGAAAAGATATTTCTTTTGTGTTCATAAATGCGTCTTTCTAAAAGTCTAGCAGTTTGTCCAATGTAAACCTGGTTACAACCCATGCAAGGAATTGAATATACAATGTTTGAGTTTTTACATAACGGTATTTTATCTTTTATCAAAAGAGTGAAATACGTTACGCGAGCATAAGTATCACGGGACATGAACTCTTTCGTGAAATCGTACGAATCGTTGCGGGATATGATTCCACGGCTGCGTACCGAAGAACAGTGCTATGAATGGTTAATATCATGTGGCGAGTACTTGCACCTCATCCACGAGCATTTTAAAACCCGAAAAGTATCGGAATCGGAACAACAACGTTCGACATTACTTACGAGTAGTTTTGAAATAGTGCGAACGTGTGTTCGAAACAAAATAGCGTGCATAGTCGCTGAACTGGACGCGCGAGACGCATTGCTCGCGTCATCGTCTTCCGATAACGATAGCGATGGTGAGGAAAACCATTTATGGACGTTGCTGCAGTTGGATGACGAATCACTAACGATCGAGAGACATAAGATCCGCGACGTGTTAAGTGTACCAACATTATCCGAGTCGTCATGCATCAGCCTCTTTCAACATGGATTTATGCAATTGTCGCGCGAACATCGTCAAGTGTTACGTTATATCGCGCGATACAGTACTGTGTGTAAATGCACATTACATTGCATCGTTGCTGATAAGGACGTGTACCTTAAGCGTACGAAGTACATTACCGCGATCGTGTGTACGCCGTTAACGCTTCTACATGACATTGAGAACGGAATGGTCGAAGTACTAAAAGTACTGAATCCTGATACAACAACAATTCCAGCGAATAGGTTTTTGGGTCGGGAATTGGCCCGATATTTGGATGATCGTACGGGCTTGCCGCTAAACTCGACACTCGTCCTTCTACCGCTGAGTTTTCGATTTCCGGATTGCGAGTATGATCGTATCACCTGGAAAAGCCGCATCATGTAATCAGGTGAAATCTAGAGTCTCTGGGAAGTTAACTATTTGTGAAGAAGTGAACTCTTTGTGAATAAGTGAATATGGAGGGGTTCATGGACACGTACAGGGTTTTGTCCCGGATGTCTAAGCTTTTACGCAGAATTGCGGAATTCCGAGACTGGACTGATCATTGCGACACGTGCCTGCAGCTCATCGACGAGTACCAGTGCAGCGGAGGAGTGTCCGTGGCCGCGAAACAACGCATGGTGTCGCTGATCGCGCGAATAAAGACATTGCGCGTGACCGTGCGGGAACAGTTTTCGCGAGTAGGGTGTGGGGATTCGGCTCGACCGACGGCACCTAAAGTCGTATGGGAAGACATGGAATCCGCGTTTATTGGACGTATTTCAACCTGCGCTGTCATCAACGTGGGACACGTCGATACGCGTCGATTTTTTAGAGGGTGCTCGACGAACTGTAATCTCGCGCGTTACGGACGCTATCACGACGCATAAGAGCGTGTCCGTGAATACAAACTTGAACGCGGAGTTTATCTTGGGTGAAAATACGGACATGAAAAGTTTCGGTACGCGAAATCGTGTACTGTTAATGACTTCGAACGTGCGCGAGTGGTACTCGAAGTACGTGATCGAACGCTCCCACGCTAGTGATGCTCGAGGAGTTTCAATGTCGCGACAGTGGATGGACCCTAAGGGCTGTGCTAAATATTCTAGTGAATATTAATAAGCATAATTCACTTCGAGCCGGTTGCGACATACCGCTTCCGCACGCCGTCGTGCTGAAAAAAGGCGGTTGTGAACGTAAAGAGCGGGGACAATGCGTGCTTTTAGTGGTCTGTCGTCGCCCGTTTGTATCCTGCTGCTACGAACGTGAGTAGGATCTCATCCTATCCACACTACTCGGAGGTGCTTCGCACGCAGGATATGACTGTTCCCGTGACGTTGAACCAGCTGGCCAAGTTCGAGAGGTTCAACGACGTATCCGAAACGTGTACACGTGGTCGGACGGAAACTGCGTGCCTCTGCGTTTGACCGAGGACAAGCGAGAGGGAGAGAGAGAGAGAGACACGCGAACCTACTACTGATGCAGGATTCCAAGGAGCCTCAACTTTATCATTTCGCGTGCATTCGCAGCATGTCGAGACTGATTTCGAAGCAGCTTGACAATCATAGGCATCAAGTATTCCTTTGCGAAAGGTGAGTAAAATACGGAATATTTCAATCGATGTATTATTTATTCTTATGTTCTATTATTAATGCTATTGTTATCGTTGCAGATGTTTCAACTTCTTCCATTCGTCCGAGCAATTGACCAAGCACAACGTGGACTGCCAGCGTCTGAACAAGTGTGCCGTCGAATTGCCGTCCCTGGATGATAAATGGTTGCAGTTCAAGAACTTCAAAAATAAGGAACGAGCGCCATTCATCGCGTACGCGGACTTCGAATGTATGCTGGAGGACGTCGAGCCTGCGGAGCGGAGTCGTACGTACACGTATCAGCAACACAGAGCGTACAGCGTGGGATACTACGTTCATTGTTCCACCGACGCGTCTCTGTGCCGTTATCGCGCGTATCGTCACGACTTCGTGTGCGTGAAGTGGTTCGTGCAGGAACTACGTGACTTTGCGAACATTGCGTATTCGTGGTTGCGGAACGCGAAACCGATGAACTCGTTGACGAGACAACAACGTCTCAGTTTTGAAAACGCGATTGTGTGTCATGTGTGCGGACAACCCTTCGTCGACAAGGACAAAAAAGTGCGCGACCATTGTCACTCAACGGAGGAGTACGAGAAACCCATTGTATAGTATGTTTGCATGTTGTATGTTTATATGTTTGCATGTTGTATGTTTATATGTTTGCATGTACATATGTATATACGTTTCTTTCTTTTGTTCATGTTATTTATTTATTTATGAATATCTAATATATGTATAGCGTAGAATAGCCAAAATTGTATTTTATACGTGTTAGTATATATGTATATATTTTTTTCTTACTTTATTAAGATTAATTGTACGCATATACGAGATGAAGAAGGAGAATGTGAATAATTGAATAAATGGGCAATGTATATATTTATATATATTTATATGTATTTATTTATTTATTTATTTCAGCAACACATAGTGCGTTTATAATCGGGAATCATAGAATATCCTTGTCGCTTATCCACGAGTTCCGCGACGAATCAAATCCAAGCCATTTAACGTACACCTGGTTTCCCTTGCGACGAATAATCTTCTCGACTAGATGGACGTCTGGATTCGCGACCGAATGCAGTTCGTACTCGTAGAATCCACCCGAGATCGGCTCTCCCACGGAATCGCGCAGAATGTACGTCACCGAGTAGGTTAGTTGTACGGTTACGATTTCGAACACCTCGGTCGACCAGTTCGGAGTGTACCCGTTCTCGAAGAGGGTCTTGAACTTGCTCACGCGTACCTTGTCACCGACTTTGAATTTTGCGCGTCGTCGAATACCTTTCGATAAGGAGGGTGAGAGGGGTTCATTCGCGGCGAACGACAAACGCGACGCGGGGGTCACGTCAACGGGTCGGGCGTTGATCGTTCGGTGCTTGCGATGATTGTAGGTGTGTACGAGCGTAGGTAACAGGTCGATCCAACGATAGGACGCGTTCAAGAAGAATTGTTTCCACATGAGGTTTTTTCAGCGTAGGATTGAAACGTTCAACGATCGACGCTTTCATCACGCTGTGCGTGGAGTAGTGGTTGATCTCGCGGGTCTTCACACATCGTTGAAACTCCGCGTTGTAAAACTACTTACCCATGTCGGTTTGTAAATTTCGCGGACATCTATCGCTCTGCCGCAATATGATCGTGAACGCGGCAGTCACGTCGTGTCCGCTTTTTGTTTTCATGGGTACGGCCCATGCATAGGGTAATTGTGGGAGAGTTGCCGCACGTTACGCAAAATTATCACCGTGTTTAAATTTTGCAATGAAAATGTTTTCCAAGGATACATATTATTAGTTCAACATCTTGTGATTCTACTAGCATTAAAGAAAATCAAAATTTTAATATTTGTCACCCTTAAAAAATTGAAACTAAAAACATCCTTTGGTAGGAGAGACGCCGCACATGCGGGAGTGGTGCCGCATTTCGAAATACGTTTAATTTTCGATTTAAACTTGTTAATTCTAACTTTTTATATAAAAAAAAATAGTAAAAACAAAGTAAAATGAAACATTTTTATCTTATACAATTATAAAATTGGAAAATTAAATGGGTACAGTAGGAACAGATATTATTTCTGCTTTTCAAATTTTTTTTTTATATTCAGTTGGCATCTTGAGATTAAAATAAAATAAATGTGAAAAAAGAGTACATAGTCCACAAATATGTTTCGATTATAAGATTATTCATTTAAAAATAAATAATTTGCCTTGAGATACTACGTTAGCTATTTTAAAAAACTTTTTAGGTGTTTTAAACATTAGAAACATCATTTAAATCGACTTAGTTTCCGAAACAGTACAGTATCAAAGTGCGGCATCTATCCGAAATAAAAGTGCGGCGTCTATCCGAAATGCTCGGGAGAGGCGCCGCACTTTCGTATTTCGACATGCTATGTCGAAAGTAACCTATTCTGCCAAGGAAATATTCTACATGGTCCCTTTAACGTATTACAAATGTGTACTATATTAGTAAAAATAGACGCGACGTATAACTATTCAGGCAAAGTACGCTAGGCTTACCTCGAAAAACAGCAAAATCTTTAACAGTAATACAGGAAACACGCTCTTGCTTGACAAACTAACCCAAATCAACAGCCTTAAACAAATAAAATCGGCAATGATGTGTTTTATTACCGACATCCTTGAAATACCGATAGTGCGGCGTCTCTCCGACTGCGGCATCTCTCCTACTTGCTGAACGCATTGATGATCGTTAGTAAGTAGTGATAACCTCGATTTTGCTTCGCGTACGGACGCATCTCCACCAAATCAGTCTGCCACAAATCATCACAGTCGCGAATCACGACGCGTCGCCGCGGAAAATTTCGTCTCGCAAGTGCGTGTAATTCGTTCACTACTTGTACTCGCTCCTTGCTCATGCTTCGCGGGTGATCGGGGGATGGTCGCGACGTTCCAAGGACGTTAGAAGTAATATGAGTTTCTCGAATGCTCGCAACACGCAATCGATGCACGTTTTTCGCGGACCACACGTACTTGCTGAACATATCGAAAATCACGATTTGATGTTGATGTTGTCGGCGTTGGCGTTGGCGTTGATGTTGTTGGTGGCGTCGATGTTGTTGTTGTCGATGTTGTTGTTGTTGATTTTGTTGTTGTCGTCGATGTTGTTATCAATGTTGTTACTGATGGTGTTAGGAGGAATATAGGTAAATAATTGCGGGTTAGTTCCAAGGAAACAACAAATTTTTGACGCCGGGCTAGGTCTGAAAATTTTGTATAACCTGGCCCGGCGTCAAAAATTTGTAGTTTCCTTGGAACTAACCCGCAATTGTCCAAATATCGGGCCAATTCCCGACCCAAAAACCTATTCGCTGGAATTGTTGTTGTATCAGGATTCAGTACTTTTAGTACTTCGACCATTCCGTTCTCAATGTCATGTAGAAGCGTTAACGGCGTACACACGATCGCGGTAATGTACTTCGTACGCTTAAGGTACACGTCCTTATCAGCAACGATGCAATGTAATGTGCATTTACACACAGTACTGTATCGCGCGATATAACGTAACACTTGACGATGTTCGCGCGACAATTGCATAAATCCATGTTGAAAGAGGCTGATGCATGACGACTCGGATAATGTTGGTACACTTAACACGTCGCGGATCTTATGTCTCTCGATCGTTAGTGATTCGTCATCCAACTGCAGCAACGTCCATAAATGGTTTTCCTCGCCATCGCTATCGTTATCGGAAGACGATGACGCGAGCAATGCGTCTCGCGCGTCCAGTTCAGCGACTATGCACGCTATTTTGTTTCGAACACACGTTCGCACTATTTCAAAACTACTCGTAAGTAATGTCGAACGTTGTTGTTCCGATTCCGATACTTTTCGGGTTTTAAAATGCTCGTGGATGAGGTGCAAGTACTCGCCACATGATATTAACCATTCATAGCACTGTTCTTCGGTACGCAGCCGTGGAATCATATCCCGCAACGATTCGTACGATTTCACGAAAGAGTTCATGTCCCGTGATACTTATGCTCGCGTAACGTATTTCACTCTTTTGATAAAAGATAAAATACCGTTATGTAAAAACTCAAACATTGTATATTCAATTCCTTGCATGGGTTGTAACCAGGTTTACATTGGACAAACTGCTAGACTTTTAGAAAGACGCATTTATGAACACAAAAGAAATATCTTTTCGTCTCCCCTCCAACATACTGCTTTAACTAAGCATTCACTTGAATTTGATCATAGATTTGACTTTGACAGCGTTAAAGTGGTTGATAGAGAAGTTAACTTGAACCTGAGGATTCGTTTGGAGACTTTGCATATGATTAAACAGCCGAGCGTAAATCTTAGGTATGAAACTCCTAAAATACAAAATTACTACGCAACATTGCTGAGGAAGTAATGTCTTATGATGTATTTCTCCATTGAATCTCTCTAATTTAATGTCTATGATCTGACGGCTTTACATATCTTTTTAATGGTATGTAATTAGTGCTGTTCAACACCTATTAGTGTATGTATAATTTACTACATTAGTAAAAATGTTAGTTTTCAAGGCAGTAAAATTTGGAGAGTTTATAGTATTCATAATTTTTAACGGTCTCTTCTGACCATATCTTAGTTCACCTTCTACATGCTCTTGGTTTGTCTATTGTTTACCTCAGTCACCAGTAAACCGGCTCGCGAGTCCCACGTTTCATTTTAAACGGTAGTGACTAACTTCAACAGCACATGCAATATATTTTTTGATTTTATTAACTTTCCTTGAAGATGGTCAGAATTTTGACCGAAACGTTGGAAATAAACTCACAACATTATATTCGCAAAATAGCGTTGAATTAATTTTTAATATTTGTTATATGACCGAATATGTGCGCCGATATCATAAATTGTTTAAATAGACGGTCGAAATTACAGATAACTTGTACTTAGGTATATATGTAATGACATTCAACAATGGACATATATTCTACAATATTCAAACTTTATCGCAGAATTTTTTAAACTAAATTTAACAAATAGTTTTTAAATAATAACTGATTGAAAATTGACAGGGTCAAATTGACCCAGTGTGACAACGGCGTTCGAAAAAGTAGGTGTGACAACAGAGGGTTAAACATCCGACAGGTGTCACCAATACGAAATGTATGGAAAACCTAAAAAATTTACCAAGGTGGGCCCAAATACCAACGCGGACCCAAAGTATCTTAAACATCCAACATCCACCAGGTGCGCGGCATAGCACGGTGCAATGTCGTGTTTATTCCATGGGCTATCGCGATGATTGATTTACAATAATTATCGTTCTATGTTTACATCATTGCACGTGTGCTGTATAGGTCCCACGATTCAAATACTTCCTGAGAAAAAATCTTTTTTCCTGATCCACCCTCTTTCTCAGAAATCATCGTCGAAGACGCGAATTTCCACGAATCGGTCGCGGTCGCGCCTGCGCACCGATCCCCGCACGCGTAAGGAGATTGCGCGGCGGCGACGCGTGCCCAAAGTACCTTAAACATCCACCACGTGGCGCCAATACGAAATGTATGAAAAACCCTAGGAAATTTACCGATACGGGCCCCAAATACCAACGCGGACCCAAACTATCTTAAAAATCCAACATCCACCAGCTGGCGCCAATACGAAATGTATGAAAAACCTAGGAAATTTACCGACGCGGGCCCCAAATACCAACGCGGACCCAAAGTATCTTAAAAATCCAACATCCACCAGGTGGCACCAATACGAAATGTATGAAAAACCTAGGAAATTTACCGACACGGGCCCCAAATACCAACACGGACCCCAAATACCGACGCGGACTCAAAGTATCTTAAACACCCGGTAGGTGGCGCCAATACGAAATGCGCGCGACGCCATTTTGAAAATTTTGAAATCCCCCCCCTTCCCCTGTGACGTCATCACCCTCACCCGTCTCGTCGAAGAGCGTGGTACCCCCTCCACCCTCCCCTCGCCCGCGCGGTACCCCCCTCGCACCACCGCACAACCTCGCCCTAGGGCTCAGAACTCTCATAGTATACCTACTACAATTCTATACAATACATGGCAATATTAATAATAAGGAAGGCCCAACTGTACCTTTAATTTACGCACTGCTATCATCAAAAAAGCAGGAAATCTATAAGTTATTATTGAAGGAAATTTCAATTTTAGCCTCTAAATTAGGCATAGCATTGCGCCCTGAATTCATTCTTATAGATTTCTAAATTGCAACGATAAATGCAGTAAAATCCATTTTTCCATCGTCAAAAATAAATGGTTGTTTCTTTCATCTGTGTCAAAATGTATATAGGAAGATACAGAAGAACGGGTTAGTAGCAAAGTATGGCACGGATGAATCATTCAGTACACTCATACGATGCATTCCATGTCTGGCATTCTTACCAGATACAGACATTCCTAATACATTCAATAATTTAAAAACTTTACTCCCTCCCGAAGCAGAAGTTATCCTCAATTGGTTTAATAAATATTATGTAAATAGTAGTTTGAAAGAAAGACCTAATGGGAGAGTAGTAATGCAGCTCCCACTTTTTCCACCCGATATGTGGTCGGTCCATGACAATGAAATCAATGGTTTTCAACGAACACAAAACTGTATTGAATCATGGCATCGGCGTTGGCAGTGTCTAGTTGATCGTCATAAGATTTCACTATTTAAAATTATAATGGAAATAAAAAAAGAACAGGTCATAATAGAAAATACACTTGAGTGAGTAGTACGTGGTGAACCCCCAGCAAAAAAGAAAAAGAAAGATAAGCTTAGAGAAGACAGAGTGCAGCGGATCATAGAAAATCGGGAAACGTACACAAAAATAGATTTTGTGAGCGCCTTAGCGCATAACGTGTATTTGTAATAATACAATTATTAATGTTTATGTTTTCATTGAAGTTATATACACGTTAATTTATGTAATAATTTATGTTATTTATTATGATGTATTTGTCACGTCCCGGGTGGAGGTCTTTAGGGGACAATGACATGTGGGGTAAGAAATCAGGCACGAATCTATAATCCAGCACACTGAGGGTTTTGAGGGAAAGAACGTCAGGCACGAATCTATAATCCAGCACACTGAGGGTTTTGAGGGAGAGTCAGGCGCGAATCTATAATCCAGCACACTGAGGGTTTTGAGGGAAAGAACGTCAGGCGCGAATCTATAATCCAGCGCACTGAGGGTTTTGAGGGAAAGAACGTCAGGCGCGAATCTATAATGCTGCACACTGAGGGTTTTAAAGGAGAGTCAGGCGCGAATCTATAATCCAGCACACTAAGGGTTTTGAAGGAAAGAACGGCAGGCGGGAATCTGTAATCCTGCACACTGAGGGTTTTATGAACGGTAAAAGGAGATACTCAACCCGTCAAATGGATTTTGGATGTTTAAATAGGAAAGGGGTAATAATTGAGTTTGAGGGACTTTGATGGAGTGATTTTGACATATATGGGAAAGTATTTAGAATAGTACCGCGCGAAAAATAGTGGGATATCACACCTTCCCCCTTATATGAAGAAATGCGTGCATTTCTTAACAATAAGGTGTGGGTGGATTTATTTGAATGTAAGAAGTGGGGTCTATACGGGGCGAAGGGGCAGTGGCATCCTGGAGCTGCTCTCAGGTGGTTGATGTTGGAGGGGAGGGAGTCGTCTATGGTGATGACCGTCAGCAAAGGCGCCTCCCTGATGATGATGGGTGAGATGATTTTAGAGGGAAGGGATGCGTTATTCCTTCCTTCCCTCTGGACGGCATAGCCATGTAAATGGTGGTTGCAATAAATGTTGCAGTAGCAACGATCTAGGCGGGAAAATCGATTATAGTATTTTGTGGTGACTTCGGGTTAACCTGGACTCTCGCGCACATGGGTAGGGCAACCGTAATGTCTTTTGTACCGTAGTTCTCTACCCAGTTTTGAAAGACAACCATAGTATGTTTCGTTTTCAATGTCTTTAAGAACCGGTTTCCGGCTGGGCATCCCAGCTAATTTCCCGTATAATAATAATTCATGCGAATTGTATCCAGTACCCTTGTGGTCACTGGTATTATACGAGAACGCGGCCAAGTTGGTCCATTCGTCCCAGTCACTGTATCTACCGATAAGCATTTTTAAATAATCGGTCAAAACGATTTGCAATCTCTCTAAAGAGCCGTTAGACGGTGAGTGAAAGGCTGTGGTTCGGAATTGTTGGACTTTACATTTCCGCGCAACTGCTTTCTTGAAATTACCAGTAAAATTTGCTGCTTGGCAGGTGAGGGTGGCTCTAGGAGCTCCGAAGTGACAATTGAATTTTTTAATGAATGCGTCACCGATCTTAATGTATGTGAATAGGCTGAGAAGCACGCATACAAAATATTTTACGAATAAATCCTGCATGGGTAATATGTAAGTGTAGCCTGCGCTTGTTATTGGCAGTCGTTCACGTATGTTTTCTGGGGAGGATCGTAGTTGAATTTCTTCAGGTGATATTTTCCGGCGCATCTTTCTGTGCAATTGCATTGCAGGGTCGACGGGGTTATTGCCACTCGTTGGCGCATGGATCAGCGATTTTGAAAACCGAGGCCTCTTGGGACCGCTTGGTCTACGTTTGGGCCAGTCCTCCAAGTCGTAGTCAGATTTTTCGCGTGGTCGTTTGGAGCATGCCTCCACTGCAGGGGAAGTATGGGATAAGGCGTCTGTAGTGACGTCGAATTTCAGTTCAAAATTCGGGCATTGCAGGATGATTTCCTTCTGCAAAACTGATTTGAAATAGTCGAAAGCTGTTTGCTGGGACAGTCCCCAGTCAAATAGTGTGCCCTCCTTCAATAATGAGGTTACTGGACGAGCTGTTTTAGAAAATTCTGGGATAAACCCACTGTAATATCCGGTCAGGCCAAGGAATTCTTTAATTTGTTTTGGCATGCCAGGTACAGCGTCAGCGAACTTATCGCTTTTCCCAGGAATCGAGTTCTCTTTGGAGATTGACTGAAGTAAATTTTCCGCCCTTGAAGGAGCTTCCGCAGAAATTTTTATTATTTCCAGTTCCGGCGTAGCCGCAAGAGACTCTTGGGATTTTAGGGTTGATTTTGCGTATAGCGCAGGGGGTAAGAGTGAGTGCACCGTCGCGGATGCCTCGAGGTAAGATTGTGGTTTAATTTTTCTTGGGGCAGGGATAGGAGTCACGTCTTTAGGCGTCGTTGTCTCTTTTGGTCGTACTGTTTCGGGTTCTGGAATTATTCTGTCGAAATTCTCTAGTTCTATGGTGGGCATGGTAATTGGAGTGTCAATCTCGCTGGAGTTTATAATTTTCAACTGGTCCTTTAGGTCAGGATTAGCTGTATGTACAACGAAGGAGGATTTTGACCTCGCCGGTAACACGACTGGATTCTTGTTTATGAATGGGATGGAAATCTCATTGAGGTCCAACTGCTTCGTGGAGTAGTTTATTGTTATTTTCTTCTCCGTTAGGAATTCTGACCCTAGTATTCCTTGGGTTTTGATTGGGAAGTCGTCTTCAATTACGTGGAACGTGACATCATCGCCCAAAAGGGTTACCTTTATTGTTCCAAGGGTGGAGGTAGGGTCCGGAGAGATGCCTCTTAATAGCACCCGCTGCGTCGAATCTATGTCCTGAAATCGTTTTACGGCCTGAAGTTTTAGCACGTTTACCTCAGTACCGGTGTCGACCATTAACTCGGGTATTTTCCCGAAGTCTGATGAATTTATTATTACAGACGGGGGTTCGTTAACTGAATTTAGTTCAACGGTACCGATTTTTACGGTATCGCTGGTGTCTTCGGTTAAATCGCAAGTGGGTGCGCTCCTGTTTGGCCCACTCCATGGTTCGCATCCGTCGCTGCCCGACGGGGTATTTCCTGACTCTATTTCCCACAATGTTCTAGGGTCCCTGTGGATGGTCAAGATGCGTTTTCTGCATTCCGAAATCACGTGTCCGGGCTTCTTACAATAATCGCAGATTCGCACCTCTGTAGGTCTCGGAGGAGGAAGTCGGTTTTTGTCCCAGTAGGGGAGCAGAGGATTGGGTGTCTGGTTTCCATATCCTGCAACGCGGTTTGGAGGGTATTTCTCGAAGGTTTGTGAAACGATATTTTGATTACTTCGGCAGGACCGTGCGTCGTGTCCTGTCTTATTGCAGAGTTGGCACGTTAATTTCGGGGCCTTTTGTTCGGAAAACCTAAGGCGGTCTCTATCAATCTTTTTATCCACGAGTACAGCCAAATCGAAAGCTTCGTCGATCGTTTCGAAGGGATGTTGGAGTAACCTTGTCCTTATGTGGGGTGGAAGACCGTCGACGAATGAATCTAATGTTAGGCGATCTAGATTTTCGGGGTGATTCCGTGCGAAGTCGCGGTAATATTCTCTATCTTCTTCATAAATGGCGAATCGGAGGTCCTTAACGCGTGAAATATATTCCAACATGTGCTCGTTGGTTCCTTTAATAACGTTGGCGAGTTCTCCACGATAGTGGTCCGACGTTTTTGCAGGGGAGAAAGTACGTTTAAGTCGTTTGATTAAATCGTTTACGGAGTCAAAGACCCGATCTTCTACTGCCAAGACGCATGGTCTTGCAGCTTATTTATCAACAACCTCGCTAGTTGGGGTTCGGCTTGCGAGGGAACTAGAGCCTTAGCCCTATTACAGGCTCTCGCGAATTGCAAAACGGGTATATTGTAACCGTTAAAATTTGGGACTGTTTCTATAGCGTCCTTTATTTATCCATGAATTGTGTGATTTATCAAATCCCAACCACGTGACGTACACCTTATCCCCCTTTCTACGCAACACTTTTTCCACTAGATGTACATCAGGATCAGTGACGCGTTGCAGCTCGTGTTCATAGAATCCTCCGGCAAGAGGTTTTCCACAGGAATCGACCAGCAGATACGTCGCGGGATTCGTTGCTTGTACTTTGGCTATCTTGAACACCTCCGTTGTCCAATTCGGCGTATAGCCTTTATCGAATATGGTTTTAAATTTGCTCACGCGCACAAACTCGTCCAACTTGAATCTCGCTGGAGCAGCGATCTTTATGTTGCTGTATACGGTGGCTAGCAGCTGATCGGCGATCGCAGGGGTAACATCGCAAGGACGCATTCTGATGGTTCTATGTTTTCGTGCGTTATACTCTGCAAGTAGACTTGGTAGCGCAACGGTCCATCTATAGGTTCCATTCAGCGTAAACAGTTTCCACATATCGTTCTTCAAAGTTCGATTGAAACGTTCTACGACGGACGCCTTCTTCACCGAATACGTCGAATAATGATTAATGTCATGCTTTGTCAAGAGTTTCTGCACATCGGCGTTGTAAAATTCTTTTCCTTGATCGGTTTGCAAATTTTTCGGATATCGATCTCTAAGTATCTTTGCAAACGCTTTAGTCACCTCAGCGCCACTTTTAGTCTTGAGCGGTAACGCCCATGCATACTTGCTTAACACATCGATGACGGTGAGTATGTAGTGGTGACCCTGGTTGAATCGCGAGTATGGACGCATTACTACAATGTCAGCTTGCCACAGATCATCGTATCCATGCACTATGACACGCCTCCGCGGAAAATGTCTTCGAACTGAAGCATGCAATTCCTCAACGAGTTGTAGCTTCTTGTGGCCGTGGTTTTCTTTACTCTTGGATTTCGATAATGGCTGCATGTTTGATCGCAGAGGTGTCTTTGACACGAATGATGCGATAATTATCGGGCACGTTCATTAAGTGCTCCCAATCGGCCCAGGGGCAAGTTCATCCGCCTCGCATGATTCTCCTTCGCAGCGCTGCTGCGGGATAGAATTCGACGCCTGCGATATCTTTTGAACGCTGTTTTGCAGCGTCAGCATATCTCTTCGAAACGCGATCAGTTTCCTCTCTAATTCTTCCTGCCGCTCTCTCAAAAGTTTAATGTTCTTTTCCATGTATAGTTTATTGACGGCATCGGTGTCGGCCACCGGTTGAGCTACACGTCGTATCTTGCGTGATTTTGCATCAAAGTCGGCACCAACCACGCAAAGACCGTTATCTCGCATGTAATTTCGAAGCAAACCACTCCATTTGTAATAGTCCATTCTAGCTGCTCAACTCTTCTCGAGCGATACCCCAAATTTGTTGATCGGCATCTCGATGCATACAGTGCACATCATTGGCGTGCGGCTTAATTTATATAATGAGGCCTGCCTCGCGTAGTTCCTCGACAATCGATAGAATTTCGGGATCATGAGAGTTGTTACCCGCCTGACGTGACGCTTCCAGCAAACGCAATCGATCCACCAGCTCGTTGGGATCGTCCCAGTGTACGTAATCGATCTTGTTATCGTTTACCACCATGGCTCGTGGCACCGTTATACCTTTCCCTGCCCTACTGGCTGATGCGCGGGGGATTAGCGGTGCAATTACATCTTTGTACTTGTATCCCTTGTTGCCCAATATGGGATTTTTAGCACCATGACCGCGTCTGTGGGCATTCGTCACCAGCAGTATACTTTTGTATTTTTGTTTATCGGCATCGGTGTATACAGCGTCATCGGGAATTCTCTTGAAAATCAGTTCGTAAAGGCCGGGTGTCCCTCTGTATTTTACACCATCTATGATTATATTATCATCCTTGACTATATCGAAAGTCTTATCCCCACGCATCGTTCTACTATTGCTAAAGTATACGCTGTACACATAGTCCATTGCTCCATTCCTATCACCACTTATGATTGTGCTCATGTATTTTTGCCCCAGCGGACCGAAATGACTGCGAAACGTTTCTTGTCCCTCGGGTGTTTGAAGTTGTTGTCTAATAGATGTTACAAACGACTCATTGGAACTAGTTTCGAAAACATCGTCATCAATGGCTGAGAGCGATCGCACACTGGGAAATGTACTTATTGGTGTGGGAGGAACGGGAGACTCGTTTGATGTGACATTCCGTCGTTTATGCTTCGATTGAACTGGTGTTGAGGTTATGGGTGAATATTCCGGTGACATGTATCGTTTCCTCTTTGCCTTGCGCGATGTGTTCCCCTTCGGATGGATTTTTGTTTTAGGCGTTAATGTTTCATTCCCTTCAACGTCTGTGCTCATCAGCGGTGATGTGTCTTGATGCTCCTGAGCTTCTGCCGCTGCAGTATTTTCCACAATATGTTTTAGGGGTTTGACGATAGGTTTGAAGTATCTCTCCAACGCGACATCTTCCTCCATCTTGCCAGTCTTCAAAGCCTGATGTTTCCGGCGAATGGAATCGCTGGTTTTTGCAATTTCCTTCGCTATTCACTTGCGACCCTTAATCTCCAGAGTATCGATATCAGTCATCATTTTGTTGCAGACGTTGCTTTCCCACCGACGTGTTGACGACAATTGACCATCTCACGGTATGGAAAACTCGTTAAATCCCTTTCTGTAACGTCCATTGGACATCGCGCTATCCTTGTCTATTACCACGAAACCATACTCTCGTTGCCAACAATTACGACACAAAGCGCAGAAATCCTCGTAACAAATGTCAGTGTTTACGTGATCGCTGTACACATGTTTCAAGTTGGTACCATCCTGCTTAAACAGAATCAACAGATTGGCATTGTTGCGTATAAGATGTTTCGGAATCTTTGCATACGTCTGACAGAGATAGAAGCAGTCAACGGTCGAGTGGCGCCCCATTGCAAAGTATTCCCTTATCGTATCTTGCTTGTCGCATGCCACGTCATCAAAGATAAAAATGGAATTCGGAAACGATTCGCTCGGTGGGATGACGTCACTGTTATTCGAAAACGTAAAGTAGCCAATTTCATCTATCGGAGTCAATAAATTCTCCAAATACTGGTATTTCGGCTGTTGCAACGACTTGGAGTACACATACACGTTCTCGAATCCGACGCCGTGAGGACTTTCCAACAAGCTCGCCAGCACGTTGGTCTTTCCACAATTTGATGGGCCACAAATGACGCAGCGTATAGTGTTTGGTAGCATGCTACCATAGCTGCGTCTTGTTTTCGAAGACATCACTCGTGATTTATCGTCAAAATTTGTCACGCGTATCGTCACAGGTTGTCGCACGAATCGCATCCTCTCCGCGAACTGTGAAAAAATGATTTTCATACGCCGAATCGCCCTATTTATAGGTCCGCACCGAAGCAAAACAGTTCAGTATTCAAAATGCTTCTGGTCCTGTCGGATAATTGTGATATTCGAGACATAACCTCTGAGCAGTTGAAATATATACCAAAGATTATTCTACTCTGAGAGTTTGGGAGACACATTGATCAGTTGTGGGACAGACTCCCCGAGCATATAAAAGCCGATTCTGAGGTTCGGCAGTATTGTCGGTTTCTGGAGCATTATAATCGCCCTTGACAGCGAACGCATATCGACGGTCCAGCACCATTGATTAAAAACAGCGGCGAATGTCTCCGACGAGAGTAAAGAAAGCCTGTGGTTTGTTAAATCGGGCGATAAACGCGCTACCTATCGAATTACATATTCCGGGATACCAGTTTTGCGGTCCGGGAACTCATCTGGCAAAACGATTGGCTAGAGGGGATCAAGGCATCAATCCGTTGGACGCAGCGTGTCGCGAACACGATATTGCATATTCGCGTAGCAACGATCTCGGCGAAAGGCACGCGGCAGATAACGTTCTCGCTGACAAAGAGCGAAAACGAATCGTTGCGGGAGACTCGACTCTAGGTGAAAGAGGTGCTGCTACGGCTGTTTGGGCGGCTATGAAGGCCAAAACGAAAATCGGAATGGGGATGAAAGCAAAATTACACAAAAGGACTCCAAAGAAAGCGCCGAAAAAGCGGATTCTTCCGGTGGCAAAACGGGGTGGTATATTACCACTTCTCCCGCTGCTAGGTGTTCTCGGATCATTGGCTGGTGGAGCGGCGGGGATCGCCAAGGCGGTAAACGATAATAAGGCGGCGCAACATCAGCTGCAGGAAATGCAACGTCATAATCGCTCCATGGAAGGTCGCGGACTTTATCTCGCACCGTACAAGCGCCGACAGGGAATATCGAAACGAAAAACAAAACGTCGAAAAGAAAATAAAAATGCCCGCGGGCGTAACTACCGATGCACAGTTGGAGGAGTTGGCAAAACGTATGCGTATTCCATTCTTTAGAGGTGTTTTTATGCGTAACGCGCTACCCTCTGGAGGAGTACGTCGAAACGAGAGCGGTATCGTAAATTTGAACAATGTGGAGGGGCCTGGGACTCATTGGGTGGCGTATGCGAAGAGAGGGTGTCGAGCAATATATTTCGGCAGCTTTGGGAATCTTCGGCAGCCTATGGAATTGGTCAAATATCTGGATAAATATTCTGTGAAAATTGAATACAATCGTACGTCTTATCAGAAGTACAATCAGAGCAATTGTGGACAACTATGGCTACGCTTTCTACAAACGATCGGTACCAAATTTAAGGATTGACTTCCCGCCACTCTGATTCAGTACTAATCGAGCCGTACAGTTCGGAATATGTCGTTAACATTCACTCTAACCGGCAAGAGTAGCACCCTCGCGGTGAGCTACTTTCCACCCATAGATTTGAGTGACGATGATTACGAGCTTGGTCTAACAACCTTTGAAACTTATCACACCATACCAAACATCGACTCGAGCAACGATAAATTCTACTTCACCGTAAACTATGACATCAGCTACAGCGTCGACACCACTCCTGAATACATTACGATTCCCCACGGCTCCTACGAACTAGAAGCCATTGCCAAGTATTTGAAGCAGCGATTACTCGAGCGGTATCCTCAAAATCAACAACAACAACGATGATGGTGACAACGATACGTATTCTATAGTGTTGCGCCCCAACAACAACACTATGAAAAGCGAACTGTACTGTCGGTTCGCCGTAGATTTTACAAAGCCCAATAACATTGGATCGCTATTGGGATTCTCCACGAATCGGGTATTAGAACCAGGACGGTGGCTCGAATCGGACGATCCAATTAATATCATGAAGGTGAACATTATTCGTATAGAATGTAGCGTGACCGCTGGCGCGTACAACAATGGGAGGCGTGTACATACGATACATGAATTTTCTCCGAGAGTCCCACCAGGATATAAGATATCGGAAACGCCCGCGCAGATCATTTACCTTCCAATCATCGCACGGGTCATTATGGATCTAACGATACGCGTTGTGGATCAAGACGGACGATTGCTTGATTTTCGAGGTGAAGAGATTACCATCAGACTGCACGCACGACGACGACGACGATAATACGTGTGGTGCGAAAGAAATGCTTG
This sequence comes from Andrena chrysosceles, assembly GCA_963855975.1. Classification (NCBI taxonomy): domain Eukaryota; kingdom Metazoa; phylum Arthropoda; class Insecta; order Hymenoptera; family Andrenidae; genus Andrena; species Andrena chrysosceles. The sequence goes on along the minus strand of OY979769.1, from coordinate 19,298,041 downwards.
TATTGAATGACTCCAGAAACCCGTTTCTTCCAAGTGAAATTGTTTACAACAACAACAACAGCTCTGATTACGCTAAAAAGAAGAGGCTCAGTGCTGCGAACATTGCATTTTTGAAATCTTTGGGATTCATTGTGCGCATTTAAGTTGAAAGAATGACTGATATTCTAAGCATTGGAGGGAAGCCGACGTTTGATGATCGCATCGTCAAGCTCGAGACTCACACATACAACCCATACGTCAACACGACGTTTGGATACAGCGATGAGATAAGAATACCGATACAGTAGCAGGATTTATACACATTGCCGTGTGAAAGTTTCCTCTATGTGGAGGGCAAATTGAAGATAAATAAGCTAAATGATGCGTTAACGGTGATGTTGGGAAATAATTGGGTGGCGTTCTTATTCGATGAGATTCGATACGAGCTGAATGGCGTGGAGATTGATAGCAACAGAAACGTTGGAATAACTAGCACGCTTAACAACTATGTGTCGCTGACATCTGACGAAGACAAAAATATGGAGAATGCTGGGTGGGGTTTGAAACGGCGCGATGTGCTAATAGTGCAAAATCATTTCAATTTTTGCGTCCCGCTCAAATATTTGTTGGGATTTTGGGATTAATTCGCGCCATGAATTGATTTTAATACGCTCGCGCAACGACAACAATGCTCTGATAGGATCACCGATGTTGGAACCAGAAATTGAATTACTTAAACTACAATGGCGGATGCCTCATGTGACGCTGAACGACGTTAATAAGCTATCGTTGCTACGTACTTTGGAAAGTGAACAAAACCTGAGCATTTGTTTTCAATCGTGGGATCTGTAGGAGTATCCTCTCTTAGAGAGCACGACCAAGCATTCATGGGCCGTGAAGGCATCTGCACAGCTGGAGAAGCCGCGCTGTGTGATCCTTGGTCTACAGACTGGTCGAAGGAATGTGATGAGAGAAGACGATACTAACAAGGAGAGGTTCCCAGGTGTCCGCCTCCGATTGCTTTGAATTTTGGATATGTTTTAGAGGACCGAAAAATAAGATATACGTGTCTTTTCATTTTAGCCTGCTTGAATGTTTAGGGGGTGAAACCCACCCCTGAAGTTCATAAGCATAGTTGGTGCCCGCCTCCGATTGCTTTGGTTTTTGGATATGTTTTAGAGGACCGAAAAATAAGATACACGTGTTTTTTTATAGCGGCCCGTTTTCATATTTAGGGGGTGAAACCACCCCCCAAAGTTATAAGATTTTCAGGTGTTCATCTCCGATTGCTTTGGTTTTTGGATATGTTTTAGAGGACCGAAAAATGAGATATACGTGTCTTTTTATTTTGGCCTGCTTCAATGTTTAGGGGGTGAAACCACCCCTCTAATTTTCATACGGGGTACAAAATTGTGTCGAGTAAAACTTCAAATAAATTTCATTTGCGTCATAATTTACTGTATGGATGATGTTCTTGTCGTCAGTCACCCTTATCAGAGGGTAAACTACCCGCAATCGTTTCAATACGTATTTAAGAGGCTTGAAAAGTGTCAAAAATGTCATCAAAAACTTAAAAACCATAAATACAAATTATTTTATGGTGACACATCAGTGGTTTTATGCCCTCCCATTGCTACCGACAACCCCCTGTGAACAACCCCTAGTTAGTCAGCTACGTCGGGCTTATATAAGATATTTCAAAGGAGCGTAAGCTTTGAACGAATACAAAAGAAATTCAGATAAATAGTACTTTATAAAGATGGAGCTCTAAATTGTCATTATAATTACAAATACCCTCAATGGGAATTCAGAAAGCTAAAATTAAAATATTGGAAAAATAAAAAGAAATTGAGGAAGCCAAGTGCCAATGAATTGGCAGCGGTTTTCTTTCATATGGAACATATATATGGTCAGCTGCATTTGACTTGAATGTTTTTCCGCACGCTTTTGTTATGACGCTAAAAATAGCAGTTATATCGAGTTACGCGATATTTTCTGCAAGATTGCGGTACGTTGCTTCTCGAAAACTGGTTTGTTCTTCAGTCACATCCGAGTGCTTCACGTGTTCACAGAATTTGCAACTACAGTTCTCACGACTAAAAATGATTATTAATCCGCTGAACGTGATCAATTTATTATTAGTAACATTTCAAAGTATGTACTTGATGGAAACTCCTATAACAAGGGAGGAAGTACAATTAAAAGAATCTATACAAAAGATGTTGCTTGATAGCATATTTGAATTTAATGTAGTCGAAGTTTCGGAAGAGTTTTCATTGGACTTTCTGGATCAGTTTAAAGAGTGTGAAGTTGAAGCTGTTGATGAAGATGATAATGATGAAAATTGGTCTGAAGAAACATATACAGGAGTTTGTTCTCAACGTGATAAAGATGTTGACGTTGACTATAAGCGGAGAGCGGTTGCATTTTGGAATGACGGAGGAAAAAAGCGTAAGCTTAATACAGTTCAACATAATTTTAAATATGTTACTTCTGAACGGCAATTACGGCGATGGGCTCATCAAATTGAAGTAGGAGGAACCAAACGAGAAAGATTAGCACAAATTTCCGAGTATGTAATACAAAATTTGAGGGAAGCTATTGATGCCGGTTATATTTTACATGACAGAGATATTCGACGATGGGCTTTGAAGGCATATAAAGAGCAGGGTAATGATAACATGAATTTTAAAGCTTCTAGAAAATGGGTAAATAATTTTAAAAAAGCTCATCGCATTGTTTCACGGAAAATAACCAAATTTGTTACACGCACAACAATAGAAGACGATGAAGTATTAAAAGTCAGAGCTACAGACTTTGTTCAGGAAGTAAAACCTTTGAGTGCCAGAATCGAACCTGACAATATATATAATTCAGACCAGAGTGGATTTCAATTAGAAATACATTCTGGACGAACCTTAGCAGTGCAAGGCACAAAAAAAGTAGAATGTGTTGTACAATTTGTATTTTCAACGACACATAGTTATACAATACAACCAACAATAACTGCAGATGGAAGATTGTTATCACCCCTCTTTATGGTCTTGCAAGAAGCAAATGGAGAATTTGGACCAATAGTTCAAAAAAAATTATTTAAGCCAACGAACGTGTACGTGGCGGCATCAAAATCTGGAAAACTCACATCTGGTAATGTATATTTTGAAATTATCTTAATTAGAGAATAATTCTTATTGATAATGAAAATTAACTATACATATATGTGTAGTTACGACGGATTTTAATTTAATATTGCAGCTCATTTCAAAACCTGGTTGGAAGAAGTCTTTTTTCCTAAAACCAAACAAACAAGTGTGTTGTTGCTAGACTCTTGGAGTGGGCACTGTGAACAAGATGTACGTGATGCGACACCAGTGGGTAAAGAAATTATAATGAAGATGATACCAAAAGGTACCACTGGACAAATCCAACCACTAGACGTTTATGGATTTAGGGTGTGGAAGAATTATGTTAGGCGTTTCTCCGACGATGTACTTTTGCATAACTATGACGATAATCTTCATTTAAGAAATAATATAATTAAATTACAATCACTTGTACACAACCAATTGTCTTCACCCAGATATATAAATCTATTCCAGTATCCTTGGTATAAAAGTGGATACACAGAACAAAAGTTAGGAGATTTTGTGAATCCTGTAGACTTTGCTTTTGAACAGAATACGGAAATGAAATATACACTCTGCGATGAAACACCGATAGTTAGATGCTCCTGGTGTAAAAAAGCATATTGTTTAAAGCATTTTTTTCATGAATACCACTTTTGTGACAAATATGAACCGTAAGGTCTCCGATAGTAAAAAAAAAATACTTTAAGTGATCGTTTCGTAAACTGTATATATCTTGTAAGAAATTCAGATTAAAAATTTAAGTTAAAAAGAATTAATGCAGTAAGTGAATTTCTTCATTGTTTACAATAATGTAACTGTGCATTTGGGGGCTATTTTCTCATTAAGCAAGATTGAAATTACCTTCATCATTTTGCAGTTAATTTTCGCAAAATAGTCTGCTTGAATTCTGTAAGCCCGACGTAGCTGACTAACTAGGGGTTGTTCACAGGGGGTTGTCGGTAGCAATGGGAGGGCATAAAACCACTGATGTGTCACCATAAAATAATTTGTATTTATGGTTTTTAAGTTTTTGATGACATTTTTGACACTTTTCAAGCCTCTTAAATACGTATTGAAACGATTGCGGGTAGTTTACCCTCTGATAAGTGTGACTGACGACAAGAACATCATCCATACAGTAAATTATGACGCAAATGAAATTTATTTGAAGTTTTACTCGACACAATTTTGTACCCCGTATGAAAATTAGAGGGGTGGTTTCACCCCCTAAACATTGAAGCTGGCCAAAATAAAAAGACACGTATTTCTTATTTTTCGGTCCTCTAAAACATATCCAAAAACCAAAGCAATCGGAGGCGGGCACCAACTATTCTTATGAACTTCAGGGGTGGGTTTCACCCCTACACATTCAAGCAGGCTAAACTGAAAAGACACGTACTTCTTATTTTTCGGTCCTCTAAAACATATCCAAAAACCAAAGCAATCGGAGATGAACACCTGAAAATCTTATAACTTTGGGGGGTGGTTTCACCCCCTAAATATGAAAACGGGCCGCTATAAAAAAACACGTATATCTTATTTTTCGGTCCTCTAAAACATATCCAAAATTCAAAGCAATCGGAGGCGGACACCTGGGAACCTCTCCTGTAAGTTCAACAACTGTAAATTGACCAATGTAAAACTTTTTCTCAACTGAGAATTTTACCCATACGATGACATAAACTTGGACTTTGACAAGAATAAGCATGCCATCTTGTATCATATGTATACGCAATTCGGTAAAACGTATTATGGACATAGTTGCAATGAGGCATTATTCACCGTGACTGAATTTTTACAATTTGGCCCCCTCGTGGTAATTGATTGCTCGCGACAAAATGAGTCGATCAAGAATGGTACAGTGGATATGCGCATAGAATTCGAGTGTAAAGAGAATGTGCCGGTAAATACTACGGCCTACTGTCTGATTCTGCACGATCGAGTGGTTGAATAGAATCCGTTGACAAACGTGGTGCGCAAAATAAATTAAATTGCCACGCTACTTGCCCGCCCTCTCCTGTGTTAAATACGCAAAAAAAATTTCACCATGAAATCGAGATGCTTTACGAGAAAAACTGAATTCTCCCGTCTGCCTTGAAAGCGAACGGACCTCTAAATTGTACCGATAATGGTCGTGCCAACATTTGTTGACCTGCAAGGGTTCATCGTCGATGGAAGATTTGTCGTCAAGGAAGTGGCTGCCCTACGAAAGGGGACAATTCTCTCGCACTATATTTTTGGGAGTTCGATGCCGCATTATCTTCTTACAAAATCCGACAAATCAAGCATCCGATGGTTGGTTGCAAAACATCATGGACTACGTTGGGACGATGGAGACGTTCCATACAATATGGCTAAACGGCTAATTTCGAAAGCTGTAGCTGATGCGATTGACGAAGAAGATGACAGATCCCATATCGTATACGTTAAAGGGCTGCAGAAACGCGACTGGCTTGCGGATTTCCTGGATGAAAATACGAGAGCGGGCGTGGTCATTGAGATGCTGGACATTGACTACGAGGATATCAAATCTCTAAATAAGCCAAATGTAGTTAATACTCTGCGATGTGGTAGCCACGCGAAACACTGTGCCATGCAAAATGTATTTAAAATATTCAACTGGTGGTCTAAACACCAGAGAAATACATCAAATATAATCAATTTTTTACTGTATATGAAAATGTTTTTTCTTCACCCTCCTCCAACTTCCTACATGTGATGTATGCTAGATTAAGACAATAGTTGTAATTATTTAGAAGTGGTTCATTACACGTCCAATACATGTTCGAAGTGGTATCATACACGTTCGAAGGGGTATGCTCGACGTTCGATACATGTTCGAAGTGGTTCATTACACGTTCGATTCACGTTGAAAGTGGTACCATACACGTTCGAAGAGGTACGATTGACGTTCGATACATGTTCGAAGTGGTACTATATACGTTCGATGCATGTTCGATACATAATCAAAGTGGTTCATTACACGTTCGATTCACGTTGAAAATGGTGTGATCTAGTCGAATGATGTGTCCAAATAAGAAGGGGAAGAAGACATGTATGAATAAGGAGAGGACGGTCAGCGAAGAAGAAGATAAGAACATGGAGGAGGATCGTCAGCGAAAATGCAGGTGGCCTGTGATGAAGATGGCGAAGAACAAAGGCATCTTACTTTGCAAAGCTGGGCACTTCTCAGTTTCATGATGGGTGGGTTTTTTTATACATATGCGAGCCAGGAGATGTAGCGAGACCAGTTGCTCATCAATCTTTAAGGACATTCAGAAGTCTGATTTCTGTGAAAAGTTTTTGTGTAACACTTTTTTCATTTTAAGTGAAATTGCTTTGAAGAAGATTGTTTTCCAAGGATATCGTCAGTCGTTCAACGCATAGAAAATACAATCGAATAATACCGTGAGTTTCCATTATCATATTTTTTCTTTTAGCGAATCGCTTTGTTAGTAACTTTGAGAATTATAAGAAAAATCGGTTTCAGATTATGTCATTGCCCATAAATTTGGAACGTCCAGCTACCGCTACGATCACCGCTGCTGCGACCATTATTCATTCATCCAGTCCGAAAGTGTATGTGGCGTGTCGAAATGTTGCGGTTCAAACCGAAGAAATACGATGCGCAGAACTTTATGAGGCGGAAGCTAATCAGGATGGTGACATTTATTTAAAAGTATTTCGCAAACCAAACGAATGGCCATGGGTATGAGTACCTCGATGATGAGCAATATTGGTTGCGCCGATACGCAGACCAAATGTTTATAAACAATTACAACGATGATGATGATGATGATGATAATGATGATTATTATTATATACGTAGGAATATAGTTCGGCGGATCTTGAGGGTGTTCCAAAGAACATGGTTTGGCGAAACGTGAAAACAGAGATTGATGATGATACCATTTTCGCGAATAAAATATCGGGGCTTTGGGCTAGCGTTGTTGCAGTTCAAACTGACCCTGCGCAAGTTCCTGTAGATTTATCATTAAATAAGCTATTTGCTGATGATGTTATCGAGTGGAATAATTAAGCCAAACCCACTCGCCACCACCCCTTCGCCACCTTCGCCATTAGAATAGTTTATATTTTTTTATATTTTTCTATTTTTCTATTTTCTATTCTAGTTTTATATTCTATGTAACAATATATATATATTCTTAAACTTATATTCTGTCTCCATTTTATTTACCCGTCCTCCTCCTCGCCACATAATTTTAAGATTCGACGTTTATTTCGTTCTTCGCGTCGTTGAATGACGTCATCACATGCAGGTGTCCCGGGGAGGACTCATATTACATACGATCGCGCGATACGCCGCGACGTTAAATCGGAACGCTTTAGAATACTGTTAGCTTTAGAATAAAATGTGATTGTACCACTATGTAGCCCCTTCTCTTTCCCTCTCCCAGAATTTTAGCTTTAAAGTAATGCTCTATCTCTTTCCCTTCTCTGAAGACGCGGTTCGTTAAACGTCGATCTTTCCCGACATTGCCCGAAACATCATCTGATAAAAATAAATTATTAAAACAATTTCAGCTACATAATGGTTTGGAAAAATATTTGGGGGAAAAAATTTCTGGGAGTGGATCGAGTCTGAAAGAGGTTTTTCAGGCAGGATCCGCCCCCCAGAAATTTTTTTAGAGGGTCATTCACTCCCTCCGGTTAGGTCTAAAAAGTTTTCGGCGGTGGGCCCGGTCTACGCTACGGCTCGGCCTGGAGTAAGCCCCTCCACGATTGTGGCACTCCGCGGCACGTGCGCGCGCAACCGGTCTTCCTCTCCCCGCAGGCCCCGCGCCCATGTTTCCTTCCGCCTCGCTCCCCCGCGCGCCCTCACTTCCCCCCGCCCCCGCGCTCCCCTCAGAGGACCTGCGTTAGAACCCGCTTTGCTATACTACTGGTATATGTACCATTGGAGAAAGACTAATGTCAGAGAGTGGGCGTTGGGGGAGTTGGTTAGGCGGCTGACTCGTACCGTGGAGGTCTTGGGTTCGAGCCTCGTCGCCTGGATTCTGTTTTTTCATTTAAATTAATATCTTAAAATTAATATTTCCTTCCTTACCGACATACGACGCTTCAGAGAGAGTGGTACTTCACCCGCGTTTCCTCCTACATGCGGTTTCGGTATCGGTGCGAAATCAATTCGGTTATCGATTGATCGATATCTGGTCTCGCGCTATACTCCCCACCACTTCGTCATCTGTATGACGTCATCGGATGCCCGTCGCCCCGCTGCGATGGATTTCCTGCGGCCTTGAAATGAGTTTCAAATTTGAGAATTTGAGTTTCAAGGTCGGGGAGGGGAGGGGGAAACGGCCTTCAAACTCAAATTTGAATTAGAACTCTCAAAGCTATACTACTAATAACGGTAGAGTTCCGTTGACACACGAGACATATAGACATAAAGTGTGCTTACTTATACGGCCAGTTAGAAGTGGAAATATATATGAAGCTACCCCCGCGTTGCGAAAGTAAAGAAGGATTGGTGGCCAAGTTACTTATACCAATCTATGGGTTGAAACAGTCGGGCAGAAATTGGAATAAAGAGCTGGACGATTTCTTAATCAAGCAGGGATTCAGAAGATTAAAGGCCTCGGACTGTGTATATATTAGTGGATATTTGACAATCGTAGTAATATATGTAGACGATATTTTTGTATTTTCCAGAGACCTGGCACCAATTACAGATCTAGTCAGATGTACCACCAAAGCGTACGAAGCCAAAGACCTAGGAGAAATAAGCTATGCCCTAGGAGTGAAAGTAAGTTGGAATAAAGCCGGGGGTGTATGTCTTTCGCAGAAGGCATACATAAAGAGCACATTAAGACAGTACAATATGATCGAATGCCGGGGAGCCACTACTCCGTTGGAACCGGGAATGAAAATTTCTAAAGAAGATAGCCCAAAAACACAGGAGGAGCAGGAGAAATTGTCGGTAGTTCCTTATAGGAGATTAATCGGATCGCTGATGTATCTGGCGTTGCATACCAGGCCAGACTTAATATACGCAGTAACAAAGTTATCGCAGTACAATACTAATCCAGGAGAGGCACATTGGCACCAAGCGAAACACGTATTGCGGTATTTGAACAAGACTGAAGACTATGTGTTAACATACGAAAGGAACGAAGAACCGAGGATAAAAATATATTGCGACGCAGATTGGGCAAGCGACATCGACGACAGGCATTCTTTTTCGGGAATGGTCATGAAATTAGAGAGAAATACCGTCCAATGGCACTCATCGAAATAAAAGAGCATATCGACTTCCACAATGGAGGCTGAATACGTTGCACTGGCACGAGGAGCTAAAGAAGCAATATGGGTACGCATGATATTGAAAGAATTAGTGTTGAAGACAAAGTGAGGAGGGGGTCGTTGACGTCACAAGCTAGGCGACACTTAGTCTGTAACTCGGCCGCGGGCCGATACAAAGGAACTGAGTGGGCCATCTCTGGGGTAATTAGACAATTACCGTGGCCCACTCGTCCTCAAATGACGTCACGCTGATTCACGTGACTTCCTGGAATCCTCGACAGGATTCCGGGAGACGAGTTTCCTTCTTCTTGCTTCACGTGCCGAACGAATCACATGTATCGCGATCGCGCGTACTGATTAATATTTGAACGTTCCGTAAGCATCTCGAGTTACCAGATCGCTGGTGCTGTGCACAACTGTGTAAATCAAAGACCTATATTTCGAAATAATTCAGGGTTTCAAACTAGTATAGTTAAGATAATTGTATATAGAGTGAAGTGGTTTTATTAAATGATACACGTGTCGATGTTCACATTTCACAAGCAATCAATTGAGTGACCCGCGCATTTACGTTAATTTCTTCGCTACAATTAGACATGTTTGATTTTTTAGTTTCAGGTAGCATTGAAATGTATTGAGATAATAGAGCAGCGGTAGATTACTCTAAGAACAGGATGGAGAATAACAAAACCAAACATATAGACATCGCGTACCACATTGTGAGGAAAATGGTCGAGGAAGGCGAAATAAAAGTTCTTTACGTCGCCACAAATGAAAACCCAGCGGATGTCATGACGAAGGGGCTGAAGCGATTGGCCCATAAGCGCGGCACCGAAAGCTTGGGACTGGATTTCGCAAAAGTGGGGGTAACGTCCGCTTAGAAGGGTCCTGAAAGATCGAGAGCATTCCTGTTTCCTGTTCCCCACCACTGATCCTCATCTCGACGTGTCCGAATATGGCCCACTCCTGTTTTGTATGCCATGCGGCAAGCCTCGACCACTATTATTATTACCACTATTAATTTTCTTTATACGTTTGGTCATTGACAGTTTCATTTTTCATTAAATATATTGTGTTGTTCTATCCATCGTGTGTACTACCTTTGCGGTCCTACCCACAACTTGTAAAATTGAAAAAAATGATAAGACACAGCATAATACATTAGAAGGGTAGGACTTACAGTGACACAATCACGGGAATGAAATGGAAAGAGTATATGATCGTTAAATTGTAACGCAAAAGTGGGCAATAAATTAAATTATTATTATGATTATATTTTTTCTTTTTATAATGCACTTTTATATTGAATTTTTTATATTTTTATTTTTTTATTTCTTATTTTTTATATTCTATTTATATTCTATTTTTATATTATTTCTTTTTGTTTGAGATTCCGTTAGTTCACTATTCCGCCGCACCCAAGCTCACCGCAGCACCTATTGGGCAGCGGAATACGCCGCTGATCGATGATCGATCCGGCGATCGATTCTCCGGGTAGCTGCTCAGCCAATCACCGCTCACCACGTGAAACGAGCGGCCCAATCATAATGCATACTTTCTTGATCGATTCTCGAGGATTGTTCGAGAAGACGCTCAACCGTTTTCGGCGTTCCCTTTTGTTCACTCGCTTTTCATACCGCTTGTCGTGATAGACGTGTACCTACTCGTTTCATTTCGCAACGTGTGAATTATTTTCTCATCCCTTTCAGTGCTCACGATCAACTTTGTGCGCATTTTACCTTGCTCAGTGTAATTCTTATTGTTCACGAGTGAGTTAATTGCTCTTCTCTTCTCGTGCACAATACGTGTGCTCATCGCGTTTCGTGACCGCGTGTTTGTGCTATCTCTGCTCAGCAGCAGAAACCATTGTGCTCGTTCAAGCTCATCGTGAGCTCTTTAAATAAAGTGACTCAGTCAATTTTGACTCAAAACTCAGTGCACCGCGTGTTACTTTCCCACCGTCGATCCCTAACCTCACTTTCCAGCGTGCTCAACCACTTAATTCGCAAACACTTTTTTATATTATATTTAATATTTAATTGTATTTTCTTTTATTTGTTATTTTATTTTCTTCTCTTTTATATTTATATTGTTTTTTATACTGTATTGTACTGTATTTTATTTTCGTATTTAATTGTATTTTCTTTTGTTTTATTTTATTATTATTTTATTTTATTTTCTTTTATATTTATATTGTGTTGTATTTAGGAATTGGAAAGAGGTAATTAGAGGAGAAGGGAAAAACTTGGCTATTCTATAGGAGATAATAGGGAGAAGGAAAAGATGGGAAGAACAGGAAAGTGATAAAAGAATATTATGCAACATAAAATAGATTAGGAAACACTTGTAAAATAGAAAAAATTGTTAAGACACAGCAGGATACATTAGAAGGGTGGGACTTACACTGACACAATCATGAGAATGAAATGGAAAGATTATTTCATCGTTAAATTGTAACACGAAAGTGGGCAATAAATTAAATTATTATTTTTATTATTATTATTATATTTTTTCTTTTTATATTGTTGCGAGCACCGGGTATAGGCCCTGCATAGCCTACTGATATACGCTAACGCAAGTGGACGTGTCGGTCTACGCTTGTAAATGTATTACCAATGTCCTGTATAACGTAATATAGCGGATTAGTGCAATGTGCACTCGCGCCTTGTTATTATCTAACCCTTGCGTCGGGGTGGTCGACGATGGAAACACCCCCGCGCAACATTGGTCAGAAGTGTGATCCGTGGCCGCGGATCCCGAAGAAGGAGCGACGGTAATGGCGGCCCAGGCCCGTCGACATCGAGGGACATACGCGGGAGCGACGGCGGTCAAGGCCCGCCCACGTCGAGGGACAGCCAAAGAAGCAACGTCGACGGCGGTCGAGGCCCACCGACATCGGAGCGACTACGAGGCTTTGGCGAGGAAGTTGCCGAAAAGAAAGGAGCTCTGGAAGCTGGAGAAGCCGACCTACGAAAAGGGAGCCGAATCCTGGTTGTATCGTTCCCATTGGGTAACGTAGAAAACGGCCGTATTTGGTTATCGTTAAAGAAAATGAGAGGATTGACAGGAGCGCGCTGAAGTTGGCTCCTCGACGTGCCACGCGCGACATCGTGGCTAACTGCATATCTTGTGTTCGCTATCTCTTTTTGTACAAACATGGTTTCAAATTAATCCTGATTAATTTGTTTCTCTGATTGCGTTTTGACGTGCAAGACGTTGGAATAACGCACCGCTTCCCCCCCCCCCTTTTACCACTGGATAATGTCTGTGCGACGACTGAGACGGTCTGTCGTAGGGTGACTGAAATGATGAGGACTCTCTCTGAGACGGAGGGTTCCCCATATGATCCCCTTTGTACCCAATATGAAATTTGTTCTCCACTGTTCTTTCCCATATGTTCCTCCACTGTCCACAATATCTGACTCTTCGCGGGTAACGAGCAAGATCGGCGTTTTGACCCATTAACGTCTCGATTTCTCCCGAAACGAGGAGAATGGTTTTCCGTGAGGACGGTGTGAGTCGTCGAACGCCATCCAGATACAACGTTCAACAATGCCGATTCGACTTGGATCTGCAAGAAGAATCGAGGGGCTCGTCGGATACGGGGAATCGTCATCTCAAGAGGCTGAGTTAAGACGCTGTGGAGGGAGCGTCGAAGTGTTGGTGGCGGGGATGTGACTCTGACAGGGACGCGAGGACGTCCTGGAGTGCATGGACCGCACCAAAGGTTGGTGGGTGTGTGGCTCTGGGTGGCGGCCAGGGATCCATGGAGTTGTGTTGCTGGCGAGCGGCGCCCCCAGGAGTGCGGCACCACCGAAGCAACGTGGAGGCGCTTGGAGAGCGCTGAGTTGCTGAGCTGCGACGAAGGGAGTTCGAGGGCGAACATCGTCGCAGGATGACCGAGTGCGAAGTCGCGACGGAGGGAGTTCGAGGGCGAATACCGTCGCAGGATCGTCAAACCCCCGAGAGACAGAGAGAGAGAGAGAGAGCCCCGAAGAATGGAGTCGTTTAGTCGAGATGGGCCGTTCGTCGACTGAAGGAAGTCTCTTGCCCGAGAAATGTTTCTTATGGACGTCAAGACCCCCACAAGGAGGATGGCTAGGGAGAATCTGAACAGAGAGTCAGAAGATTAGTTTAAGCTAATCCGGAGGACTGGGTTGCGGAGGCTGCCTTTGTAGCCCGGTCCCCGTTCTTCAGTCTGTTACAGGTTCTCGATACCCCACGACGAGGGACAAGGTGTCGGGGGACTGCCACAGCGGCCTGGATACGCGCTCCCGAGATCCCCGATTGTGCCGCAATAGCGTGGCGGCCCACAGTGGCGGACATACGTGAAACCGCCCCGCTAGCCCTCTTGGCTGGGATCCTGGATCTGCCCCTGGTACAATGAGTACCGAGGGATCCCTCCCTGTGGAGGTGGGCAGCAGACGGGGAATGGTGCCCCCTGTCACCGGACGGACGTGCGTTGCACGGATCGGTCGGGGGGAACATCGCGGAGACGGGGGCGTTAACAGGACGCACAGGACGGTCCCCTGGGTCAACACTAGAAGCCTGGAAGAGGAATGGGGATATCAAGAAGTCGAGGAGGACGGAAGAAAAGAAGGCCAGGGCTGACGAGTCCGGTGGCGGGGCTGGAGGTTGGGCCGCTTGCATGTTTGTGACTAGCTGCGATCCTCTGTTTGCGTGCTCGGCTTTCCTTTCTGGCTTTCCGCCTCGTGCGGCTCCAACGGACTGATCAGAGTTGAGCGGTCTCTAATGCGTGAACATTTTGCAAAGGTACTCCGGAGCCGCCAGTGGGACAGAATCTCGAGGAGAATGCCGACTGGAAGCTGGAGTTCGTCGACGGTGCGGATCTCGTCGCGGGACGCACGGGAGAGGACAAGAGCATCGCTGGAGTTCCAGAGGACGCTTCTCGAGGCCAGGATGATTCGCCACTGGAATCAACGCAGTGGGATCGCCGTTGGAGGGCAGAGTTCCAGGGACGTCGTGGGACAGAGAGCTGGAACGCGCCACGGAAGAGGATCACGACGAGAGGATTTGGCCAGCCGTCCCGTGGTACCCACGCCTTGTCTAAGGTTTTTGGGTGGTTTTCCCCTCAGGCGTGAAGAAGAATGTCGAGGCGGCGGTCTGGAGAGGCCCACGCAACCAACACGACCACTTCTTCAGACCGGGGTACGAAGATTCCGAAGAGGAGCCAACGCGGTTGGGACGCCCGCTTTTCCAGAGGGGGGAGCAGTGTTGCGAGCACCGGGTATAGGCCCGTGCATAGCCTACTGGTGCTTGCAGCGGAAGACAGAAGAGAGTCAATTCCCCGCGAAAAGACAATCAGGACAACGCTGAGGAGAGTCTTCTGATATACGCTAACGCGAGTGGACGTGTCGGTCTACGCTTGTAAATGTATTACCAATGTCCTGTATAACGTAATATAGCGGATTAGTGCAATGTGCACTCGCGCCTGTGTTATTATCTAACCCCTTGCGTCGGGGGGGGTCAACGATGGAAACACCCCGGCGCAACAATATTCTATTTGTCTAGAGAGAACTCAAAGATGTTGAGAATAGTGCGGTTTATTTAGAGATAAAGAATTGAGGCGATACAATAGATACGTAACACTTTCGGCGAATGTTGTTGAGATATTACTGTTCTGTGTAACTGAGCACACGGGTCGGTCACGAGAGCGTGAGTGCGTATGAATGTAGACGAGGTGTTGTGTGGAAGAGTATGTATGTATGATGTCGCGAAAAGTAAATAGGAAGTCCATCAGATGTTCGAGATTGTTCAAGTTGTCTTGCTATTGATGTGAAGAAGAGAAAAAAAGAAGGAGAAAGAAAGAGAGATTCAGAGAGAAGAGAGAGAGAGATGGTTCTGCCGAGACACTATTTATATTCTATTTTTATATTTCTATTTTTTAATTAATTGAACAATATGTAATCATTTTACAAATATGTAATCTACAATCTATTTGCTTGTCTGCCTCCCTCCTTCACTTGTCACCAATTTCTATCGAGTCTGCATAATTCTTTCAATGATTCTCGCCTCCAATTCTAAAGACGATACTACATAATAAGTCGCTGTATTTCAAACTGAATACAGTATCATTTTTATTTAATCTTGAGTCATGTGTAAGCTATGTGTATCCGCGGCTGTATGAAACTGCAGAAGATGTGAGGACAAACTTTAAAACTTTTGTTACTGTGTTGTAACACAGCGATGCTGCCTGCGAAACATTACATACGCGTCGTGCTGCTAAAATAATACGTGATAGCGAATACTACGACGAGGATTATCTTGTAGATTGCGAACTGGTAGCATCTGTCATCAATGATATTTTAGCGGATGCTCGTAGGAAAAAAATGTTAAATTATATTCCATTTCTGTTTATATTTTTATATTCTTTTAATTAAATTTCTTAAACATATTATTTCTCTATTTACTTATCCGTCTTCGTCCTTCTCACCTCACCAATTGCTGACACCACATAATTCTTTCTATGATTCGTGCGTTCGTTACGCCACCAAATGATGTAATCTTGCACGGCGGTCCCATCACGGGGGGATTCAAATTTCACGTGATCGCGCGATACGCTGCGATGTTAACATTGAAAAACATTTTTAAAAATTGTTAGCTTTAGAGTGTCTGTTTGCTACATATTGGTTCGGTAGATCGGTGTGGGAGGGGATTAAAATTATTATTTCTCTGCATTGGGAAAAAAATGTCTGTTGATATGGAAAAGATTTTTTCTGCTGACGCCGCATAATTTTAAGATTCGACGTTTCTACATGTATTGTATTTTGTTCTTCACGCTGCCAAATGACGTCATTCAGCGCGGCTGCTCCAGAGGAGTCAGATTTCGCGAAATCTCGCGATACGCCGCGACGTTAAATCGGAACGCTTTGAAATACTGTTAGCTTTAAAATCTTTAGAATGCTTGCTACATATCTGTTTGAAACAATATTTCTACATAATGGATCGGTGGATCGTTGATTAAAAAATTATTATTTCTCTGCGCTGGGGAAAAAAATTTCTGCTGCATATTGGTTTGCTAGATCTGTGCGGGGGTGGGTCAAGGTTGTCCCCTCCCTCGGAACAAATTTCCGGTGGTGGGTCAGGTCTGGAGAGGTCTCCGCGGCGGCTCGGCCTGGATTGATCCCCTCCACGATTGTGGCTTCCCCCACTCCGCGGCTCGTGCGCGCGCAACCAATCTTCCTCTCCCCGCAGGCCCCGCGCCCATGTTTCCCTCCGCCGCGCTCCCCCGCGCTCTCCTCAGACGAGAACCCGCTGCGTTAGAACCCGCTTTGCTATACTACTGCTATTCGTTTACATCCCTTTAGCTCGTCTTGATCGGTGAGCACATATTGGTTGCTGCTTGCGTCAATGACGAGTATCGGTGTTCTTATGACTAATACCGCGTATGAATCGTCGTGAATGTCGATCGGGGCTGGGGTTGCCTCGATCACTGTGAATGTTTGTGAGGAGATTAAGGGGACGGTTATTACTGCTATCAACGTAGTCCTATCGAAATACGCGGTGACCGATGACAATTTCTCGATTACGTTAGTATTTTCTAAGTTGGGTGCTATCGGGAACGTGAGTCCGTTTGGGAGATGTTGCACCGTGGTTTGTAGTAACTTGATAATTTGCGCGCTCGCCAGTACGTTTGCGCTGATGATGCCTCCTTTGAGGCCGGTGTAATATTGCAACACATCGTCTACGTCCTGAGTCAGGTCGGTCAGTAGGGCATTTAATGGCATAAAATGATCTACCAAGTCAGCTCTTCGCGTTTGTTGTAGTAAGGTCGTTTCGATTTGTGTACGTAATAGTCCCGTCTGTTTTGCTAGTATGTTTTCGTATCGCTGTATTGTCCTTTCCGCGTTATGTAGGTGATGTAGCGTGTTATTTATTATTTGAACTTGTTTTCTCATGGCAGCTATTAACGTATTTTGTGTTCCGTCTAATCGCGATAAATGGTTATTAATCTGTTCGGCGTCGTCGGCGTCCATAGTCCCGAATATGGTTTTGGCTAAGGTCCCTATTCCGTTGATTAACCCCCGTCGCTTATTCGGTACGTAAGTCGACATTTCTGATACTTGATCTGCCCTTTTATACAGTTTTTCTGCTCTTCTGAGTAGTGGGTCTAATTGTAAGTGTTCTCCGCACGTAAGTTGGATCGCGATTTCGTTTTCGCAACGACGTTGTAGTTCATTGAAGTCGGATTCTATACCCTCCTAAATTGACTGGTTCGCGCTTGCTATATATATTGGGTTGATCGCGAATTTTGCTTGTTGTAATCATTTCGCGAATTTTGCTTGTTGTGATCATTTCGCGAATTTTGCTTGTTGTGATCATTTCGCGAATTTTGCTTGTTGTAATCGCTCCAGATATATTCGGAAGATCTTCGTGCGGTAAGTACCCTTACTTCTAATTAAGTTTTATTTTTTTTTTTTTCTTTTCGAGATCCCTTTTGACGAGTAGTGTTTTCGCGAGTGAACTTGGTCAAACATTACTGTCATTTCCCTTTATTGTGTTAGATGTTTGCTGAAAGGCGTATCGTGGGATACGTGTTTATTCAGGAGATGCGTTCCCTTTGTGAGGAGCGGTCGCTCTAAAGGGCCTATATGGATACCCTTTGGGAGGAGGGGTACCCCTCGTGGGCTCGATCCTGTGATACTTTCGGGCTGCGTCGTTTGTTCGGGTTGCCCCGAATGAATGAAGAAGTGAGTGGCTGCTTTCTTTAGCATTTCTTCCTCTTTTCCGTGGATTTGTTTCGCCCCTAACCTGGTTATTTCCCCATTTTTTTCCAGGGAGATGATTGGGGCCAAGATGATCCATGAAGCGACTCCTTATTGTACGAATTCATCTATTGGAGGAATATATTTTATTTTACCTATTTAACGCGTTTTCCCAATTACTTCCCTCATATGTCCATGTCTTATTTCCGCCTATAGTATTTAATATTTGATATTATTTTCTGTTTATTTTTCTGAGGCTGTTTTCTTTTGGGCTTATTCTATTAAGTGTTTTAATCTATTCGCGCGTGTGTGTAGGGTTTTCTTCCCCTTTTTTATAGTTACGTTAACTTTAGAGTTCTGTTCTATTACTATGTACGGGCCTACCCATTTGTTGTCTAGTTTTTCGATCTTCCTCGACGTACTAATTCGTCGTAGAGCCACACTTTATCGCCTACTTTGAATTCTATTTCACGCGCTTTTTTGTCGTATCCTTCTTTTGCCTTTTTCTTTGCTTTTTGAAGTTGTTCCCTAGCCGCTTCATTTGCTACCCTAATACGTTCTCTTGTTTGCTGCGCGTAGTCTTCGTAATTGTATGTTTGTTTAGGCGGATTTTTTAATGCGGTTGGTAGTGACGCTATCCTTCCGTAGACAAGCTCATATGGCGTGAAGCCTGTTGCGGTATGTGGGGTCGTGTTATACGTAAACATAGCATAGAGTAACCATCTATCCCAGTCGGACTGGTCATTATCTATGTAGTGTCGCAAATACTCTACTAGCGTTTTATGCGATCTTTCTAGTGCTCCATTTGACTCCGGGTGGTACGCGGTTGTCTGAAGTTTCGTGATTCGGAATAGTTTGCATATGTTTTTAAACATTTCGCTGATAAAATTTCTCCCTTGATCCGTTAGAATTTTTTCGGGTATGCCGTATTCGCAGATGATTTTCTCGACCACTGCTTCCGCTACCGTGGCTGCTTCCTGATTCGGCAGAGGGATCGCCTTGTTAAATTTCGTAAAGAGGTCCTGGAAGGTTAATATGCAGATATTCCCTTGATTACTCTCCGGCAGGGGCCCTACTATGTCTAGTGCTACTTTCTTGAAGGGTTCCCGCGGTGTATCGGTGATCACCATTGGTGCCCTAGTTTTTTTCCTAACTTATTCTCTTGACAGGTGGTACATTTTTGTATGTATTCCTCTATGTCCTTATTCATTCCTTCCCAGTTGTATTTTTGCATTACTCTTTTTGTGGTCCTTTTAATGCCTTGATGTCCTCCTGTGGGCGTGCAATGGTATTCTTAAAGGATTTGTCGTTTTGTTTCTTCGTCGTCGACTTTGGTTTTCTCTGTTTCCTCTTTTTCGTTTTGCAACGCGTGTACGTTTCTGCTTAGTGCGTCTGCGTTAGTGTTATTCTTCCCTGATTTATGTACAATTTCGTAGTCGTATTCGGCTAATAAATTTCTCCATCTTATTAATCTGGATCCTGGGTCCTGTACCCTAAATAGCCATACAAGTGCTTTATGGTCCGTAACTACCTTGAATGGGGTACCATAGACGTATGGTCGGAAGTGTTTGACTGCCCAGACGATAGCTAGCAGTTCCTTTTCTGTTGTGCTATAATTTCTTTCAGCTTTGTTTAGTACTCGGCTCGCGTATGCGATTGGTTTGTCTTCGCCTATCTTCCCTTGTGATAATATTGCGCCTATCGCTACGTCTGATGCGTGGGTTGTTACTAGGAATTCTTTTGTGAAGTCTGGATAAATTAATAGGGGAGCCGTAGTTAGTGCCCCTTTTAATGTGTCGAAAGCGTTCTGTTGCTCGGCTGTCCAGATGAACTCCACCTTGCTGCTCGTGATGCTGGTGTTACGTATGTGGAATTTTTCCCATACGCTGCTCTCAACCGTTTTTCGAGCTCGCGTCTACGAAGGGAAAACGCCCTAAAATCCTTTTTGTTTATCACATACCACTAATGGGGGTCATGATCTCGACCATCTGGATCACGACCATGGGAACGGGAGTGACACGACGACGACCCCGAAAGATCTCCTTATATGGAAACTTCTAACTGTTATGCGGCATCATCCCTCGCGATAAGCCTGACTCACGAAAGACTGATTCACCATTATCTTCGCCCTTTTTGCCAAACGATGACTCTAATATTTGGAGTCAATAGCGATACTAAGTTTACGTGTCCAGTGACACATCTAGGAATAAGGTCTAAAAACCTGTATACAAAAAGTAATATATAAGGAACCTCCTCGTCAAGCGGGGTCACTTCAAAATCACGAGCAGTAGTGTCAAGACGTGTCATCCCTGTGGAACTGTTTTCTTGTATTCCGTTAAAGGCCTATTTCAAATAAAACTTCGTGTTACAAAGAAGAAGAAGGACCACTTCTTGAGAGAAAACCCATCCTTCCTTCCTCACGGCATAACAGAAGCAACTTTTTGGTGGCAGCGGTGGGATAGGTCTACCAAAATCAACGGAAGGACCGAGGTCAGCAAGAAAAATTCGTCTACAAGGAAAAGTTATGAAGATTTGGCTTGGGTAAGTCACATGTCATTTAATACTTACCGTAATCCGAAGCCCATAATTGAAACTGACTCGGGAAGTGATACGTACAAATTTATTGAGACAAACTCGAATAAAATGCTGCAAGACGGTAAAAGCTCAAGTCAAACCGGACCTAGCGATAGCTTAACGTTAGAACAGAAGATAGAAAAACTTCAAGAAAATTATGCTAAATTATTTCAAGTATATGAAGAGCAACGATTAGAACTTGACAGTCTTCGAAGACCTCACGTCTCAGAAAATGAAGCGGATAATTTATCAGGCGTCACGGACGAAATGAGGAGAGTACTAGTTAGACATTCGAAGGATATAAAGCAAGCACTCGAGATGATAGAAGAATTCGATGGTTTTAACAGGCCCGTAGAGAAGTTTATAAAGGAAATACGTGAGATGAGTCAACTCGTGCCGGATCAAAGGATGTATTTAAATATGCTTAAATGTCAGAAAATAAAAGGAGATGCGAAAAAGCTATTAGATCAACATGATTTATTCGATTTAGATGACCTTTATGAAATTTTAAAGACAGAATATAGCTTAACGAAAAGTTTTCATTTGCTTGTACAAGAGCGAACTCAGCTTAAACAAGGAAAAAGTGATGTTAGGGAATATACTAGACGGTTTAATTTATTACAAAGGGACGTAAAAAGATCTATTGATCAATTACCGAATCTTTCTGCTCTCGAAAAACGTGCTGCATTACGCGTAGAAGAAATTACTGCCTTGGATGCATATATACAAAATCTTAATGATACACTTACTAAAGATGTTCAATACATGAAGCCAGATTCGCTGCGCGAGGCTCAACAGATAGCATATGAGCAACAACGCCGTAATGAATTAAGAAGTATATCACAAAGACAAACAGTCACCGATACTTCGCGTCGCCCTAATCCAGACCTTGCGCGTCGACCTATGTCATCGGGAATTCCTAGTCGCCAATTTACTCCAGCAAGAGGCCCAAGCTATTCAGAATTTACTCGTCAACCATTAGCGAAACGCTTAGATAATAAAGAAACTGGAATCCCTACATGTTTCAAATGTAACAAACCGGGACACATATCCAGAGACTGTACGCAAAATTTTCCGTCAAGACCACAAAATACGAGACCCCCGGACGTCAAATTCTTAGCCTCAACGGAACCAGTAATTCAGGAAGACGACCAGAAAATAGACATGGCAACTTTCAACAAAGAATTAGAAACGGAGGAAAACTTGCAATTAGTATCAGAATGGGATACAGCTCTTCAAACAGAATATTCTTACTCGACACGGGAGCCGGGCTTAATTTAATAAAACAATCAGCATCTATAGTTCTACCGACGCGGGCTAAAGTTAACACATTCTATGGAATAAACAATGAAGAAACACGTACTGAACGAGAAGCTAAGTTAACAATAGGCGATAGAATACATGTATTAGCAATAGTACCGGATAGTTTTCCAATAGAAGAAGACGGGTTATTAGGCATGCCATTCCTTGAGGGGGAGGAAGCCAAGATAGACACCAAACATAGGACGATAGAACTTACAGGTACTATGCACAGGATTCTACATTTTAGTAACCGATCAACGGAGGATCGAAAGGAGCGTCTAAAATTATTGGACGAAAATACACGGGTAGCTCATTTGACAGATCCGAAAGCCATTGAATTAGTCAGGAAGGTATCGCGAGAGTTTGAGGACATCTTTGCTTTGCCAGGCGACGCACTGCCTATGACAAAACTGACTGAACATAGCATACCTGTCAGGGATGAGGTCCCTGTACATGTTAAGCAGTTCAGATATCCGCCAGGACATTTAGATGTGATCATGGAACAAACAACAGAAATGAAAAAGAAAGGAATTATTCGTGACTCAGCATCACCATACAATTCGCCACTATGGGTTGTCCCGAAGAAACAAGACGCAAGCAAAAAAAAGAAATGGAGGGTTGTTATCGATTTTAGAAGCCTCAATGAAAAAACTCTACACGATGCATATCCGTTGCCCAATATTGAAGAAATATTGGACCAGTTAGGGCGAGCCCGGTGGTTTTGCGCATTTGATTTGGCAAGCGGCTTTCACCAAATCGGAATGAAAGAAGAAGATAAACTTAAGACTGCATTTTCAACACCAGCAGGCCATTTTGAATTTAACAGGATGCCTTTCGGTTTGAAGAACGCTCCAGCAACGTTCCAACGGATGATGGATCAGGGATTCAAAGGATTAATTGGCAAAATATGTTTTATATATTTGGACGATATTATAGTCTTTGCCGAAAACTTAGAAGAATTGGAACAGCGTCTGAGGATTTTGTTCCAAAGGTTTCGGGATACAGGATTAAAACTACAGCCCGACAAGTGCGAATATTTGAAGCCAGAACTTCAATATTTGGGACATTTGATTACTGCCGAAGGAGTGAAACCAAATCCGGAAAAAATCAAAGCAGTAAAGGATTTTCCACGGCCTAAGGAGAAGAAAAATATAAAACAATTCTTAGGTTTAGCGGGGTATTATCGCAGATTTATTCCAGAGTTTTCAAGAATTGTCAAACCACTAAACACCTTACTGAGGAAAGATACAAAATTCGAGTGGAAGGATCAACAAGAAAAGGCACTTCAGCAACTAAAAACGGAACTATGTGGAGAACGAGTTCTCGCCTATCCGGACTTTACCAAGGAGTTCATCTTAGCAACTGATGCTTCAGGAGAAGCATTGGGGGCAGTATTAGCTCAACGAGACAATAATGGAAAGGAGAGACCAGTCAGCTTTGCAAGCAGGACTTTGAACGCTGCTGAACAAAATTACTCTACCACCGACCGGGAGATGCTCGCAATAGTTTGGAGCGTCAAACATTTTCGACCATACCTGTATGGGCGAAAATTCACAGTAATTACAGATCATCAGCCTTTGAAGTGGTTAGCGAATTTAAAGAAGCCAACAGCAATGCAAGCCAGGTGGCGTGTAATATTAGAAGAATATGAGTATGAAATTCAATATAAAAAAGGCTGTCTAAATTCCAATGCAGATGCATTAAGTAGAAATCCCGTTTTATTAACAACAGTAAACAGAAATCCATGGTTGAAAAATATAATCTTCATGGATCATAAACCAGAAGACAGTATTTATGTAGATTTTAACTTAGGAAATCAGGAAGTAACTAAAGTTGTGCTAGAAAGTAAACTCATAGAAATACAGGATATAGTTTTTACTAATTTAGAATTAACTAAACATTTTGAGCGACTTTGTGACTACATGATTGCCGAGAATATACAGGATAACTTTTCTCTTAACTTTGATAATTTACTTAGTATATCTAGTTTATCACAAAAAGAATTAAAATCATTATTAATAAACACTTTTAGAGGGGCAGATCAAACTATCATTTTAATATCTAAACCATTAAAAACTCCAACAACTGAAAGTGAAAAACAACAAATAATGTCTAATTCTCACGGATGACTATCATCTGGTCACACTGGTATAAAAGCTACAGTAGATAAGATATTAGAAAATTATGTATGGAAAGGCATATATTTAGATGTAACTAATTTTATTAATTCTTGCGAAAATTGTCAAAGAGCAAAAATAGTTCGACATCCTACAAAAATGCCATTAACTATAACAGATACTCCAAAACGGTTTAACGATAAGATAGCTTTGGACATAGTAGGTCCCCTAACTGAAAGTCTAAGAGGTAACAAATACATTTTAACAATCCAAGATCAATTGAGTAAATACATAGAAGCGATACCATTGGCCGATCAAAGGGCAGAAACAGTTGCAACAGCACTTACTAATACTTGGTTATTAAGATATGGCTTCCAAAAACAATTTTAACTGATAGAGGAACCAACTTTACTAGTAACACATTACGAGAATTAACTAAACTTTTCAAAATAAACTTAATACATACTACTGCATTTAGACCCGAATCAAATGGATCATTGGAAAGGGCGCATGCCGTAATCAAAGATTTTTTAAAAACCTATGTTTTATTAGATGAAACTTGTGAATCTTGGGATGATTATTTACAAGCCGCAATATTTACCTATAATACTACGAAACACACTAGCATTAATTACAAACCATACGAATTAGTATATGGACAAAACCCACCCAGTCTAGATCAGCTTCAGCATGATGAAACACCTACTACTACTTATTGTGATTTGGTGACGTCAATAGAAGTCCATTTGAATAAACTTTGGAAACATGCAGAAGAAAACTTAATTAAGATAAAGGAACATGTAAAAATGGCTTATGATAAACATTTAAAACCTTTGTCGTTAGAACCTGGTGATTGGGTATGGGTAAAGAATCAGGGACGTGATAGATTAGCCGGGTTAACAATGCCATGGTTAGGACCTTACCCTGTTAAACAAATAGATAACTTAAACGCTGTAATCAATATTAGAAATAAGGATTATAGGATACATTTAAATAGGTTAAAATACGCTAATATGTATTCTGTTCTAGATTCATCACAGGACTCCTCATGATGTATTTTGTATATGCATCATCAATACTCACTATAGAACCTATTAGTGATACGCCTAACTTATACTTCGACAACATGGGCACTACTAGGCTATATCATAGGAAATGGAAAACAATGTATACATATGATTTGCGAAATCTTAGAACCATAGAGAAAACAATTCAACAAGCCATGAAAGAACAGAACCTAAATACTGAACCTGTTATTAAAGAAATTTATAGTCATATCACAGAGCGTTTTGAACGAGGTCTAAATGAAAAACAAAGGATGCTTACTAGTATAGGGTTTACATCTATTAATAATAGTAGAATGAAAAGAGGTTGGTTAAATCCAATTGGAGATGTTGCAAATATATTATTCGGAACTTTAAGCCAAAAGGGTGCAGACTATTATAATACTGAAATTGATAGGTTATATGCAAATAATAAAAAACTTTCAATAATTATAGAAAAAGAAACTACAATAGTTAAAGGAATAATCAAAGACTTTTCTCTCTACAAAGATAAAATTTCCAATTACATTAATATAACACAAAATCTTAACAATCAAATTTTACAAGGAATCAATAAAACACATAGACAATTGGAAATAGCTACTCTTCTCTCTGAAATTATAAGTGAATATGGGGAATTAATTCATAAATTACGTAATTTAATTAATAACGGATTACAAGGACATTTAGATCCTACACTTTTAGACATAGTAGACTTGATTTCGATTTTGAAAGCTATAGAGACAAAATTCGGCGGTGAAAAAATGTTATTCCCTGCATCGGAAGAACATGCTTTCAAGTATTTTAAATTCTCTGAAGTAAACATCTTCTTATTAAGAGGATATCAATTATGTTTCGAAATCCGAATTCCAATATTGGAACAGGAAATTTACAATTTGTACCAACTAATTCCAATTCCCCATCTCCGAGATCAAAACATGTATATCATTAGCATAAGCGAGCGATACATTTTACTAAATAGAGAAACTAAGTATTATAGTCCACTAGATAAACTTGAAATTAGTACATGTAAAATTGTAAACGACATCAGAATTTGTGAAAGATATACGCCAGTTTTCAACACACTCATGCAGGATCCATGTCTTGCACAAGCCATTCATATGTTGCCTGATAAAAAGAAATGTAAAATAGCTATTCTTCGATCGACAAACCCTATATGGATAGAATTGCATTCAAAAAAACAATGGATCGCCATAAATTACGAGCCCGAGAGCCTACATATTACTTGCAGAGAATCAAAGGAAACAGATACACAGGTTATACAAGGTATAAACAAAATTGCAATCAAAGCAGGATGCATAGGTCATACTCTTTCTGTAACATTATATCCGTCAATTGAATATGAAAACTTACAAATTCATACTATTTCATTAGGATTATCAAATATGACAGCACCTATAATTAACGAATCTGTTTCTGTATTCGCAAAAGTACCTTCAATTAATGGAGCAATGTTAAATGTAAACGACTTTTCAAATCTTGCAAAACCTTTAGATGAAATAACCAAAGAAGCTCATCTATTAGCTTCCCAAGTCCGCTCTGCCAGTAGAAATGAAACCATATGGACCACATTACAGACTGTTGGAGGAGGCATTGGCCTACTAGCACTACTTTATTTCTTATTCAAAATTAAAGCTTGGAGAATCTTTAGATTATGCTTTGTTCCTTGTAATTATTACAATTGCTTCAATAACGGAGGTACTCAAAACATAAATATACCGACACCACCGCAGTATTCTGTACACTTTCAGCAACCATCAGCTTCTGTAATTACAAATGAAACAGTACCGACATTTTCAGAAATCAGAGAAGAACCTCCTACTTTGTCAAATCCATGTAAAAAGAAAGTATTACTTAAACCTATAATATAGACGAAAATTCTTAATTTTAAACTAATTAAGAATTTTCTTATTCATAAGGGAGGGGGTGTTATGCGGCATCATCCCTCGCGATAAGCCTGACTCACGAAAGACTGATTCACCATTATCTTCGCCCTTTTTGCCAAACGATGACTCTAATATTTAGAGTCAATAGCGATACTAAGTTTACGTGTCCAGTGACACATCTAGGAATAAGGTCTAAAAACCTGTATACAAAAAGTAATATATAAGGAACCTCCTCGTCAAGCGGGGTCACTTCAAAATCACGAGCAGTAGTGTCAAGACGTGTCATCCCTGTGGAACTGTTTTCTTGTATTCCGTTAAAGGCCTATTTCAAATAAAACTTCGTGTTACAAAGAAGAAGAAGGACCACTTCTTGAGAGAAAACCCATCCTTCCTTCCTCACGGCATAACATAACGAACCCCCACTCATTTTCGGGACTATATAAACCCTTTGGTTCCAACCCTCGTCGGTTCAAAGCTATAGAGTCACGCGTAAAGTCACGTTGTGTCACGCTCGTACAGAGTCGGTTATATCCAGCAAGATCGGGCTAAAGTCTCCATCGGAATCATAGTTAACCTCATAGAATCCGCGAGTTCGGTTTATATTCTATTTGGCACTTCGAAATAGCCACTCGTACACCCCGCATCGCCAGTGCGTCAACACCGTGCAATTAGTGGTAACACACACATTTTATTTAATATTTAATCGCGACACTTACATTTGTAAAATAACTAATTATTGAATATACGAATGGTGTTCACGTGTAAATCGAGTCGATTACGTTAAACCCCTCTTTTACCCAGCGATCCTTATAATATTAGTAGCACTCACCCACTGATACAACTTTACCGCTCGAGTTGTATCAAATATTAATTAAGAGTTACGAGGCATTACTAACATTTCCCGCGACTCCCTGATTTCGCATCAGGTTCGTTCGCAACCCTTTACCAAAACAAGCCATCTTCTCCAACCCAGTGGCTCCCCGATTTCGCATCGGGTTCGTCCACGAAAACTCACCTTTCCTACGGCTCCCTGATTTCGCATCAGGTTCGTCCGCATCCTACAGCTCCCTGATTTCGCATCAGGTTCGTCTGTAAGTCTACCAACTTCCGAACAGCTCCCTGGTTTCGCACCAGGTTCGTCTGTGAATAATCCAACCTCCTAACAGCTCCCTGGTTTCGCACCAGGTTCATCTGTGAACTTCATCCTAGTGACTCCCCGATTTCGCATCGGGTTCGTTCACGACGTTTCACCCTCCTGCGGCTCCCTAATTTCGCATCAGGTTCGTCCGCGTTTGACTCCATTCCTAGAGGCTCCCTGATTTCGCATCAGGTTCGTCCTCGCCGTCAATATTCCCAGCGGCTCCCTGATTTCGCATCAGGTTCGTCCGCGCACCTAACTAACAAATTTATAAACCGTATTCCTTGGGAAAAAATACCCTTCTCGCCGGCCTCTCGCGTTGCCGCAGCCCCGGCTTCAGGAGTGATTATGTGCCCCAAAAAAACCTACTTCCTTTCGTAAGAATGCGCATTTTTCAGGTTATAGTTTTAAGTTATATATGCGGAGAGTGTTCAGAATTTTCTTCAGTCATGTGTTATGTTCCTTTAAATTAGCTCCGTAGATGACGATATCGCCAAGGTATACAAAACAATCTATTCCCTGTAATCCGATATGCGCGGCGTTCATGGCCCGCTGGAATGTTGATGGTGCATTTTTCAATCCGAACGGCATGCGAGTGAATTCGAAGTGGCCTTGGGGAGTTGAAATGCCGTCTTGCACTTATCGCGTTCGTCCATAGGAATTTGGTGGTATCCGGATGCCAAATCGAGAGTGGTAAAATACTGTGCTTTTCCCAGTTGGTCTAATATGTCCGTGATATTTGGTAGTGGGAATGAGTCACCTATGGTGACTTCGTTGAGTTTCCTATAGTCGACTACTACGCGGTATTTCTTGTTTCCCTCGTTGTCGGTATTTTTAGGTACTACTAGTAAGGGTGCGTTCCATGGGCTGGCGCTATGTCGAATGATGCCGTCCGCTAACATCTTTTCAACTTGTTTCCGCACTTCTTGTTTATGGATTTCAGGTAATCTATAGGGCTTCAGATTGCTGGGTGTCGTATCATTTTTTACAGGGACTCGATGGCCGGTTACTATGGCCATTGATAATCGATCTCCCGGTAGATGGAATGTGTCGTGATACTCCTTACATATCTCCTCCATAGCTGCCTTTTCTTCCTTATTCGTGTGTTTGCGATCTACCAGCTCTAAGACTCGGGCGATGCGCGTTGTCAGCGATTCTTTCGCGGTCAAAGCCCGAACAGCTGCACCGCTATCGTTGTTGTGAATTATTTCGTTATCCGGTATTTCGTTCAATTGAATTCGCGGCACGATTATTGTTTTCTTTTTTGTGGTTGTGTTTACAATACAGGCCACGCATTTCCCTTTTTCGGGTCTCGTTAGCCCTTCTCCTAAGTATATGCCTTTGGCTAGTTGCTGTTTCTCTATTATCCCGTCTCGAATGCTATCCGTAGGGATCATTATTAGTCGGTGTGCGCGGGCGGGTACCGTTATTTCCGTGGTTCTATTTAACGTTTTCCAGGATTTATCGTTTACTAGTAAGCTCTGTTTGGGGTAACTAATGGTTATTCCATTATCTTTGAGAAAATCTATTCCTAGTATCCCGTCTGCGTTTGTTAAGGTGTTTCCTTTTACCACGTATAATGGGTGTATTACCCTTTCCCCGTTTAGTAGGTATACTATGCGGATTCTGGATCAAGGCGTGGCGACGGGGTGAAGCGGGGCGAGGGAAACCGCAGCGGTGGCGAGGGGGAATCGGGTGGGGGGACCGCAACTCGTGGAGGTGGGGACCGCGACCCTGGGTCAGTGGAGGGGGAATGGGCCTTGAAAGCAGGTGGAGGGGATACCTCGCTGACACGTCACGCGTCGTATGAAGCGATTATTAGGAAACACTTGTAAAATAGAAAAATTGGTTAAGACACAGCAGGATACATTAGAAGGGTAGGACTTACACTGTCACAATCACGGGAATAAAATGGAAAGAGTATATGATCGTTAAATTGTAACGCGAATGTGGGCAATAAATTAAATTATTATTATTATTATTATTATATTTTTTTTATAATGCACTTTTATATTGAATTTTTATATTTTTTATTTTTTTATTTCTTATTTTTTATATTCTATTTATATTCTATTTTTATATTTTTTCTTTTTTATATTATATTTAATATTTAATTGTATTTTCTTTTTTTATTATTTTATTTTCTTTTATTATATTATTTTTTTATATTGTATTTTTATATTGAATTGAGTTTTTATATTTTTATTTTTTTATTTCTTATTTTTATATTCTATTTAGTGGTAGTAGTATTTATATTCTATTTTTGTATTTTTCTTTTTTATATTATATTTGATATTTAATTGTATTTTCTTTTTTTATTATTTTTTTTTCTTTTATTATATTATTATATTCTTTTTATTATATTTCTTCTTTAATTGTATTTACTTTTATTTTATTATATTCTTTTTTATTATATTTCTTATTCAATTGTATTTTCTTTTATATTTATATAGTGTTGTATTTAGGAATTGGAAAGAGGTAATTAGAGGAGAAGGGAAAACTTGGCTATTCTATGGGAGATAACAGGGAGAAGGAAAACATGGGAAGAACAGGAAAGTGATAAAAGAATATTATACAACATAGAATAGATTAGAAAATCACTTGTAAAATAGAAAAAATTGTTAAGACACAGCAGGATACATTAGAAGGGTGGGACTTACACTGACACAATCATGAGAATGAAATGGAAAGATTATTTCATCGTTAAATTGTAACGCAAAAGTGGGCAATAAATTAAATTATTATTTTTATTATTATTATTATATTTTTGTCTTTTTTATATTGTATTTTTATATTCTATTTGTATGGAGAGAACTCAAAGATGTTGAGAATCGTGCGGTTTATTTAGAGATAAAGAATTGAGGCGATACAATAGATACGTAACACTTTCGGCGAATGTTGTTGAGATATTACTGTTCTGTGTAACTGAGCACTCGGGTCGGTCACGAGAGCGTGAGTGCGTATGAATGTAGACGAGGTGTTGTGTGGAAGAGTATGTATGTATGATGTCGCGAAAAGTAAATAGGAAGTCCATCAGCTGTTCGAGAATGTTCATGTTGTCTTGCGATTGATGTGAAGAAGAGAAAAAGAGAAGGAGAAAGAACGAAAGATTGAGAGACAGAGAGAGAGAGAGAGAGAGAGAGAGAGATGGTTCTGCCGATACACTATTTATATTCTATTTTTATATTTCTATTGTTTAATTAATTGAACAATATGTAATCATTTTACAAATATTGCAATCTATTTGCTTGTCTGTCTCCCTCCTTCACTTGTCATCAATTTCTATCGACTCTGCATAATTCTTTCTAT